>JAODAL010009035.1:0-113441 GCA_025379985.1 Phyllomedusa bahiana
GGGCACTACCTGGCAACCAATGGGGGCATACCTGGCAAACAGATGGGGGCATACCTGGCTAACAAGGGGGGCACTCCTGGCTAACAATGGGGGCACCTACCTGTCTAAAAAGGGGGGGCACCTACGTCTAACAAGGGGGGCATTCCTTTCTAACAGATGGGGGCATTACCTGGCTAAAAATTTTGGGCTCCCTGGGCTACAGAGGGGGATTACTTGGCTCAAGGGGGGCATTACCGGGCCTGAAAGGGGGCAAAAAACCCTGGTTATGGGGGGTTAACCGGGTATAAGGGCATTCCCTGGCTTTCTTCCAAAGCGTTATGCAGTTAGGGGAGTTGTGTGCTTTTTTTAAAGGGGCGGGCTACGAAAGTGGGCGGCCGCGAGCGGCCGCCCACTAAATCTCCGCTTTTTCATTTTAAAAATTTGGGAAACTATGTAAAAAGTATGGCGTCCGGCGGACGCACTACAGTTAGCCCCCCACCGCTGCCGTCCCCAAAGGTCCTAGCCGCAAACCCGATAGCTTAGCGACTGGTAGCGGTTTGGGGCCCCTAACGATGGGCGGGGGCGGCGATAGCGGGGCCCCGGGTGCTCAGGAGGAGACTGTCACACAGGGCCCTAAGAAAGGGTGTCACACGGGGCCTCAGGGGGAGGCGTCAAAAAGGGGCCCTCAGGAGGAGGCTGCACAGGGCCTCAGGGGTTTGTCACACGGGGCCTCGGGAGGTTGCCCCACGGGGCCCTAAAAGGTTGTACACAGGGCCTCAGGAGGAGGCTGTCACACAGGGCCTCAGGAGGAGGCTGTCACACAGGGCCTCAGGAGGAGGATGTCACAAGGCGTCAGGAGGAGGCTGTACCAGGGCCTCAGGAGGGGTGTCACCAGGGCCTCAGGGGAGGCTGTCACACGGGCCCCACAGGAGGATGTCACCCGGGGCCCCTGGAGGGGCTGTCACACAGGGCCCTATGATCTGTTCCCAAAATTTTTTAAATTGAAAATGCGGGAGTCTAAGTGGGGCGGGGCTTAGGCGAAAAAAATTTGCTGGTCCCCCCCATCTTGTCGGTGTGACAGGGCCCCTTAAAAAAGCCACCCCCCCAACTGCATAACGGCTTTGGAAGAAAGCCAGGTGATGCCTTATGCCAGGTAGTACCCCCCCCATAACCAGGTGGCCCCTTACAGGCAGGTAGATGCCCCCTTGTAGCCAAGTAGTCCCCCCTCTGTAGCCAAAAGTGCCCCCTGTGCCAGGTAGACCCAAAATTTGTACCCAGGTAGATCCCCCCCTTTGTTAGCAGGTAGATGCCCCCCTTTGTTAGCAGGTAGATCCCCCCTCTGTTGCCAGGTGATGCCCCTTTGTTGCCGTAGATGCCCCCTTTGTTACCAGGTAGATGCCCCCTTTTGGGGTTAGACCGGTGTCCCCCATTGTTACCCGGTAGTGCCCCCTTGTTAGCCAGGTTTTATTTGCCCCTTTGTTACCGGTATTTCCCCTCTGTTTCCGGGTAGTGCCCCTTGTTACCCGGGTAGTCCCCCCATTGTTAGCCGGGTAGATCCCCCCATTTTTAGCCGGAAAGTGCCCCCTCTTTTCCCGGGTAGTGCCCTCTTTGTTGTCAGGTGGGTGCCCCCATGTAGCCAGGTAGTCCCCCCTGTTGTTGCCAGGTAGATCCCCCCTCTGTTCCCGGGGTAGTCCCCCCTTTTTTTTTAGGTTTTCCCCCTTTGTTGTTGGGGCTTGCCCCCTTTGTATCAGGTATTGCCCCATTGTACCCAGGTAGACCCCCCTTTTAGCTAAAAAAAAATAAAATAATAAAAGTCACTCACCTGCCCGGCTCCTGCGCCCCCGGACACCTCCGACCCCCTCAGCGACGCAGGGGAGTAGTGCAGCCGCGGTCATTTCCCCGCCCGTTTGGGCCCTGTATTATGGCGCCAACGGCCCCGAATACAGAGGGAGAAGGGAGGAGGGAGCGATCCGCGCCCCCTCCCCCCCACAGCGAGACTCCGGGCGGGTAAAGTGGGCCTGCGCCCGCTTCACCCCCCTGGGGGAAAACGGACCGGGGGGTGCCAGAGTGCGCACCTTTTAAAAGAGCCCCCGCCCCTGTGGGGGCGGGATTTTCCCCAAAACGGGATGGCGGGGGGGGGGACCCCAATAGCGGGCCCCCCCGGCCAAAAAACAGGAGAGTTGGCATGTTGTCGATGTCCACAGGGCCTCGGGAAAGGGGCGTCACAAAATGGTTCAGGGGGAGGATGTCACACAGGCCCGGAGACTGCAACAGGGCCTCAGGGGGAGGCTGTCACACGGGGGCCTCAGGGGGGAGGCTGTCAACGGGGCCTCAGGAGGAGGCTTCCACGGGGCCTCAGGAGGGGTGTCCACGGGGCCTCAGGGGGAGGAGTAACGGGCCCCCTCAGGAGGAGGTTGTCCCCACAGGGCCTCGGGAGGGGGTGCACACGGGCCCTCGGGAGGAGGCGTCACACGGGGCCTCAGGAGGGGCTGTCAAAGGGCTGGGAGGGGTTTTCTTTTAAAGGGCCTCAGGGGGAAAGGATGTCACACAGGGCCTAGGGGCTGTCATAGGGGGCCCTCGGGAGGAGGCTGTCACACAGTGCCTCAGGGGGAGGTTTGTCCACAGGGCCTAGGAGGAGGATGTCACACGGGGCCCGGGAGGGAGTACACAGGGCCTCGGAGGAGGATGTCACACAGGCCCCTCGGGGGAGGCTGTCACACAGGGCCTCAGGGGAGGCTGTCCCCCAGGGCCCTCGGGAGGGGGTTTTTTTCATACGGGGCCTCAGGGGGAGGATGTACACGGGGCCTCAGGGGGGGGAAAGGAAAGGAGGCTTCACACGGGGCCTAGGAGGCTTCACACAGGGCCTCGGAGCTGTACACAGGCCTCAGGAGATGTCCCAAGGGCCTTTCAGGGGGGGCTGTCACACAGGCCTCGGGAGGGGCGCACACGGGCCTGGGGAGGGGCTGTCACACGGGTCTTAGGGGAGGTGTCAGAAGGGCTCGGAGGTTTACAAGGGCCTCAGGAGGAGGCTGTCACACGGGGCCCGGGAGGAGGCTGTCACACAGGGCCCCAGGGGTTTGTCCAAGGGCCTGGGAGGCTGTCCACACGGGGCTCGGAGGGGCTGTCACACGGGGCCAAGAGGAGGCTGTCCACAGGCCTTTTCAGGGGGGTGTCCACAGGGTTTTTCAGGAGGCTGTCCCACAGGGCCCAGGAGTGGGTCACCCCCGGGCTCGGGAGGCTGTCACACGGGCTTCAGCAGGAGGCTGTCACACGGGCTTCAGGAGGCGTGTCACAAAGGGGCCTCGGGGAGGTTTTCCAAAAGGGGCCTCGGATGTCACACGGGCCCTCAGGGGGCTTTCACACGGGGCCTCGGGAGGATGCTGTCAAAAAGGGGGCCTCAGGGACTGTAAACCAGCATTCAGGAGGAGGCTGTCACACGGGGCTCAGGAGGAGGCGTCACACGGGGCCTCAGGAGGAGTCACAAAGGCGTCGGGAGGAGGTGTCACACAGGGCTCAGGGGGAGGCTGTTACACGGGGCCCTCGAAGGATGTCACACGGGGGTTTTTCGGAGGAGGATATAAACCGGGGGCCTCAGGAAAATTCATCCGGGCCTCGGGGAGGCTGTCACAAGGGCCTAGGGGTTTTGTCACACGGGGCCCGGGGAGGCTGTCAAACAGGGCTCGGGATGTCAACGGGGGGTTTCAGGAGGGGGGCTGTCACCGGCTTCAGGGGGGAGGATTACACAGGGCCCAGGAGACTGCACACAGGGCCTCAGGGGGAGGCTGTCAACAGGCCTCAGGAGGAGGGTCACACGGGGGCCCAGGAGGAGGATTCACACGGGCCCGGGAGGGGTTGCACACGGGCCCTCAGGGACTGTCAAAAGGGGCCCCAGGGGTATCACACGGGGCCTCAGGAGGAGGCTTTTCCACAGGGCCTCAGGAGGTATCATACGGGGCCTCAGGGGGTGTCAACAGGACCTCAGGAGGAGGCTGTCAACAGGGCCCAAGGGCTGTACCAGGCCTCAGGGGGAGGCTGAAAACCCTGGGCCCGGAGGAGGTTGTCACCAGGGCCTCAGGGGGATGTCACACCGGGCCTCAGGAGTCTGTCACACAGGGCCTCAGGAGACTGTCACACAGACCCCTCGGGAGGGGTGTCTCACAGGTCCTCGGAGACTGTACCGGGGTTCAGGAGGAGATGTCACACGGGTCTCGGAGGAGACTTCACAAGGGCCGAGGCTGTACACGGGCCCTCAGGAGACTGTCACACAGGGCCTCAGGATGTCACACAGGGCCTCAGGAGGCGTTCACATAGGGTCTCAGGAGGAGGATGTCACACAGGGCCTCAGGAGGAGGCTGTAACACAGGGCCTCAGGGGCTATCACACAGGGTTTCAGGAGTGGGTGTCAACAGGGCCTCAGGAGGGGCGTCAAACGGGGCCTCTGGGGGGTGTCAACAGGGCTTCAGGAGGAGGATGTCAACGGGCCTCGGAGGAGGCTGTCAAAAAAGGGTCAGGGGGGCGTCACACAGGGCCTCAGGAGACTGTCACACAGGGCCTCAGGAGGAGGCTGTCCACAGGGCCTCAGGAGGCTGTACCGGGCCCAGGGACTGCAACAGGGTCTCGGGAGGAGACGTCACACAGGGCCCTCAGGAGGCTGTCCACAGGCCTCAGGAACTGTCACACAGGGCCTCGGGATGCAACGGGTCTCAGGAGGCTTTCAAAAGGGGGTCTCAGGAGGGGGGTTTGGGTCACACGGGCCTCAGGGGAGGCTGTCACACGGGGCCTCGGGAGGAGGCTGTCCACAGGGCCTCGGGAGGCTTCACCAGGGTTTCAGGAGGAGGTGTCAAAAGGGGCCTCAGGAGGCTATCACACGGGCTTCAGGGGGAGGCTGTCACACGGGCCTCAGGGGGCGTAAAAACAGGGCCTTGGGGGTTTGTCAATGGGGTTCGGAGGGTCTTTCACAAGGGCCTCGGAGGATGTCACACGGGCCTCAGGGGGTTGCACCGGGGGCCTAAAGGGGATGTCACCCCCGGGCTTCAGGAGGAGGCTGTCACAGGGGGCCCAGGAGCTGTCACACAGGGCCTCAGGAGGGGGCTTTTACACAGGGCCTCAGGGGGGCTGTCCACAGGGCCTCGGGAGGAGGCTGTCACCATGGCTTCAGGGGAAGCTGTCCCCGGGGCCCTCAGGAGGAGGCTGTCACACAGGGCCTCGGGAGGCGTCAACAGCTCTCACCTGTCCCAACCCCCCTTGTCCCGTTGCTTCCCACACCAAAAAAACTAATGTCTGTGGCCCTGCACCAAATACGTGAGGACCAAATTTGGGACGTGGGCCAAAGATTTGGGAAGAATCTGCTGTTCTTGCAGAAGGGGGGCAAATAGTGATGGGGAGGGCAATGGGGGGTTATGTTGCACGGTCGGGCTTTGTACAGCGACACCTTTGAGGAGGGGCGGCGGGACGGCAAACACTAATGAGTACCGTTGCACATGGGAGGGGAAAAGCAGGCGAGGGGGACGATTATTCTGGTCCCCATTAAACAAGTTTAAATGCCCCCAAACGGAAAATTCACCATCCGCCTCCTTGTGCCCCCCTTTTCCCCCCTGGGATGAATTGGGGCCCAAATCGGTCCCTACCCTCGACTACCCATTGTCCCGGCCCTGGGAAACATTCCTTATCTCTACATTTAAGTTTTAGGGGACGGAGGAGAAGAAGGGGGCTTTGGAGCAGACAAAATGGGATCTTGGACAAAAAGAGTTAAGTTGGGCTGGAGATGTAAAGTTGGGTGTCATCACATACAGTGGTTTTTAAAGCCTGTGAGCTTACTGACCCAGACCAACGTGTACAACGGTTTTCATTTTAGGGGGAAAAAGAGCAGCGCTTGCTGTAAGGCATGGGCACAAAACCATTAGCGTAGTTTCCCGGGAGTCCAGGGGCGCAGTGCGAGGTTGGGGGCAAACGGCCCCTTTTGACCACCCACTTTGAGGTCCCAAAAGTAGCGGCACAGGGACTCACCGGGGGCACCGCAGTGATAGTCAGTATTTTTGCTTTTGGGGGTAAAAACACCTACCCACGGTGTGCCGTTTTTTGCTAAGACACCAGAGGAGGCGAACATGGCTATATGTCGAATTGTGGCCAAAATAAACTGACCCTGACCAACGTTAGACCCGGCCTGCATCAAAAATCATGCAAATGTCACCCAAAGTGTTTCAGATGTGGTGGTCCCCCTTCCCAACAGCTTAGCATCCAGTGGCACGCCCCCCATTTCAGGCAGTCATGGCTTACCACCCCCTGCCAAAACAACTCCTTTCTTTATTCATCTACCGGTCCGGGAAATCCCTCTCCTTGGCACTCATGGGGCCACAGCTCACCGTGCTTCTGTCAAATTTGGGGGGACTGCAGCCCCCCCTTTTTAAGTGGTGGACTCTGCCCATTCAAAGAACTGGCCAGGAAATTGGCATTCACTTGCCTTGTAACGACACGAGTAGTGGCTGCTCTGGGCCCCACAAACGGGGTTAGCGGCCACGCCCGGGAGCGGGCTCTAAATAGGGCCCGGTTTTCACCAGAGCCTGCCCCAAGGAGGTGGGCTTTCTGCGGCGGGTTCCTACCCGGTTGCTAACCCTGGGGCCGATAGCTTTCGGGGGCGCTGAAACGCGGAGGTACCGAAACGTAAGATGAAACCCTAGTCAAAGGTCAGGGGCCCAAAAGGTCGGGGGCGGTGGAGATTCGGGTCAGTAACTGCGAAAGGTGGGGACAAAAGGGCAGACGGAACTGATGAACAGAATAAAATATATTAACAGGGGGAAATTGATGAACAGGAATAATATCAACAGGGGGAAATTGAAGAAACAGGAATAAATAATTAAAAAGGGGGGGAAATGATGAACAAGAAAAATATTTAACAGGGGGAAAATTTATGAACAGGGGGGAAAAAGATGAACAGGGGAAAAAAATATTAACGGGGGGAAAATTATTTAAAAGGGGGAAAAATTTATGAAAAAGGAAAGGCCAAACGATTTTTGATGATCCAAGTGGACAGGATGATTCCCCTGGGCCCAACGAAGTCCACACGGGAAATGTCAATCAGGTGTTCAAGTTTTACACCCCTCTGCAAGAATTCTAAAAAGGGCAGGAAACTTAATGCACTTCACCGTTCTTCACCCCCAATCAACCCCCCTTTTAAACTGCAGCGGCACACCGACCTCCCCCAAAATAGGGGTGATATGTACATTTCCAAACGTGAAAAATTTCCCCCTCCCTATGTTGGAATGACTCATGAACAGAGAAAGGGCTTTAAAGGTTTATTTTGATCCAAACGGGCAGGGTACACCCTTGTAATTTTATGTAGATCATGGGAAATCTGCGTGACCCGCCGTTTTTCTCAGGCCTTTCATGCGGGTATGCGTTTTTTGGAAAATCGCCAGGACTACGGGGTGAAAAACAAATTGGGTTTGGGTTGCACATCCCAAAAAAAAATTTTTTAAAACGTAAGATAGGTGCACACTGGCAAAATGCATAATCAATACAAATATTAGTGGGACACTAAAACTAAGTAAAAAAATCAAGGTAATGGAATTTTTGAAAATGTATTCTGCTAAAGGAAAAATGAAAAACTGGGGTTCTTAGTTTGCAGTTTTTGATAAAAAAAATTTTTTAAGCTCACCTCCATAGGTCAAGGGGGGTCCCAGTACGATGAGTCCCAACCTAACTTTACCTCACTAGGGGTCCCTTCAGATAAAACATTTAGGGATGATAGGAATTGCTACTGAAAATTTCCCGCACTGGTTCAAAAGGGTAGGCGGAGGCAGTAAGCCAATAGGCTGCCATTTCCCCAAATTTCTTAGTTCGAGTTTTTGATCAAAAAAATTTTTTAAGTCACCTCCCAAAAGCATCAAGGGGATCCCATTAAGGGGGAATTCGTAGCAAGTTTCCTATCACTCCCTGAGATTTTTTGTAGTCTGAATGGCTCTAGTGAGGTAACTGTTAGTGTTTGGGACTCACCTGTTTTGGGATCCCCTTGACGCTTTGGGGGGTGAGCTTAAAAATTTTTTTATAAAAACTGCGAACTAAGAATCCAGGTTTTTATATTTCTTTGCAGAATGCATTTTCAAAATTCCTATATCCCTTATGTTTTACTTTGTTTTTATGTGCCACTGTATTTGTATTGATGTCGGGTGAATAACGTCATTCCCCTGCTTCATGTTGTCAGGACAGCGTAGTGGATCATTGACCACCGCAAGCGATGCCCTAGCCACGCCCGGGAGCGGGGTCAATAGGGCCCGGTTTTCACCAGGCTGCCGCAAGGAGGATGGACTTTCTCGGCGGGAGTTACCCGGTCGCTACCCGACGTGACTTTCTTTCGGGGGCAAAAGGTTTTAGCCTGTACAGAAAGCAGGCAGGCTTGTAGTCAAAGGTTTAGGCCAACAGGTCAGGGAGGGGGGCGGGGTTCGAGGTCAGGGAAACGTAGCAGAAGGTGGGGAAATTTATTAACAGGGGGGAATTGATGAACAGGGAAAAAATTATTAACAGGGGGAAATTATTGAACAGGGGGAAATTGATGAACAGGGAAGAGGGGAGGGCCTCCCCTTTTTCCACCCTTTCACAGGGGAGGACCTCCCAGTTTTCCACCTTTAACAGGGGAGGGCCTCCCTTTTTTTCCCTTTAAAAAAGGGGAGGGCCTCCCCTTTTTCCACCCTTTTAAAGGGGGGGGCCTCCCCTTTTTCCACCTTTAACAGGGGAGGGCCCCCCCTTTTTCCACCCTTTTAAAAGGGGGGGCCTCCCTTTTTCCACCTTTAAAAGGAAAGGCTCCCCTTTTTCCACCTTAACAGGGGGGGGCTTCCCCCTTTTTTATACAAAGCCAGTTTTTGCAGCTGTTTTTTTTTTTGTTTTCTTCCCCTTCCCCTTTTGTTTGAATTCCGCAATTAAAAGGCACAGAATGCAAAATAAGACATAAAACAATTCCCGTAGGGTTTTGGTTTCCTTCAGTTCAGGTTCCATACGCTGCCCTTTGAACAAACTGGTGTAATTTCAGAAAAATGGATTCAAAAACCCCCTTTTTTATACTTCATGAGTGTTTGATTGCACTGCGTCCCCTCAACGGGCTTGGTATGCAGAAGCTTTACGCTCGCCTAAAAACCTCCCTCCACTCTCCACCAAACTGCAAGAAGTAGGGGATATTGGCCCCATTTCCTTTGCTGCCAAGTAGCTGCTGACTGCCCTCCCCCAAATTTTTCATCCTCACTGTGTGTGGCGGAGCCCGACCCATAGTAGATCTCTGGTGAGGGAAAACCGGAGGGGCCCTGGGGGGTTTGGGGCAGGTGAGGGGCCCCTGACCCCTCCGGGCCATGCCAATAAGGGGTTTTGTTGACGTCCACCGGGCTTTGTTGGGGTTGTCAATGTCTTCGGGAGGAAGTGGATGACTAGTCAAACCAATCAAGAAACCCTTGGGGTTCTGAAAAAAACCACGGGGCCCCCTGATGACAGCGGAGTTGTGGCCTCACCCAGTGACCCCTGGGCGACGTCCCCTTCTTGGGTGCACCTGGCCTGCTCCGGGGAAAGTTTGTGCCACTGCACTCGCGGGGAAGACCCCCCCTCTGTTGAATACTGTTTGTTCTAAAATGTCAGACCTGTTTTATGAAAAATATCTGTATATGAAAATATCACCCCGTATTTGACTCAAATGAACCCAGTAACAAACTGGGAACCCTTGGATATAATTGAGCTCCACAAATTGGCCCGGAAAAATTTTTTGTAGTGCCGTTTTTAAAAAAAACTGTGTATTTTACTGAATATAAAAAACAAAACAGGCTTAATTAAAACCTCGGTATGAAATTTTTACAGGCAAAATTGTTCTTTGGCGGTGAAAAAGAAGTTTCTTTTTTCTAAATACAACTGCAGATATTCTTAGTTTAACCTTG
The DNA here is from genome assembly GCA_025379985.1 of Phyllomedusa bahiana. Taxonomy (NCBI): domain Eukaryota; kingdom Metazoa; phylum Chordata; class Amphibia; order Anura; family Hylidae; genus Phyllomedusa; species Phyllomedusa bahiana. The sequence goes on from JAODAL010009035.1 coordinate 9,888, forward strand.
GATGTAAAATGCGCAAAAGAAATGTGCTTCAAAAAAACCCGCTTTGTGCGTGTTAAAATGGCGTGTATTTTAAGAACAAGCAACAAAAAACTTGTAATTAACCTTCGGTTTTGAATTATGTACAGGGAAAAAATTTTTCTTTGGAGGTGAAAAAAACCCTTTCTTTTAGTGACACAACCGCAGAAAACGTTAAAAAACCCCTGGATCTAAAAATTTCGCAAAAGAAAGAGCAACCCCAAAAATTAAGTGGTATTTGGATTGTAAAAACACTGTTTTTTTTAACTGAATCAAAGGGAAAAGGGTTAGATAACCCTTGGAATTCAATGTGCTGAAAAATGGAATGCATTAAAAGTATATGCAGCTGCATTGGACGCCACGGGATTCGGTTTCCCAATACCCACAAAATCAGAAATAGAACGTAAGAGAAGCGTCTCTGAGACAAACTGTGACACCCCCTTTAAAAACGCTTTAAAAAGTGGTTTTTAGTAGAATATCATTAGTAGCCACAGCAGCACCTTCCCCACCAGTACAGGAAGGGTATGACTCCGCGTCGCGCCCCGGCTTATATAGTGCGGGGGACGTCACAGAAACCGCAGTCTCTGTTTTGGGTTCATCTCTGCAATGTCAGTAGGCTATGCCCTTCTTCCTCCCGAATTCTTTGCCCCATGTACGCCATGTGCCGCAAATTTTTCAATCAAAAGCACGCTTCGTTCCCACGAAGTACCCCAAACTTCGACTTCGTTCAGAATCAAAGTTTTCCTGAAATTCTAAATGAATTCCACTTCGTTAGAATCGATTCGCCCATCTCTACATATAATATCAACAAAAATGAAAAAGTTCTGAAGTCAGCTCACCTGGTTTGTAAATTACGGCCAGCAACGCCCGGTAAGGCAGGAGATCCCTGGTAAGTGAATCCAAAAAAAGAAAGCACGGCAACCAGCGTTTCTGTTTCCGTATACAAGTAAAAAAATGTTCCAACCTTTATTGTAGAAAGATTAAAATCCAGACATATTAGTCAATGTTTCCTCGCATCAGAGCCGACGCGTTTCGGAGCCTACAGAACTCCTTATTCATTGCATAGCAAGCCAGCATTTGACAAAGCTTTTTTATGTACAAGAGATACATCATGTGATCAAATCAGATGATCGCATCATATGACATAGGTTCTGGTAACACAAACAAGGTAAGTAGAATTAAAAACAAGTATCATATGCTAAAAACAATAATGCGATTTCATTGAAAGAGAATCAGTATTGGCACATTAAATCATGTCGTTTGTTAAGACCGTCAGGATATCTTGTATTAAGTTTAAATATCCACCAACCTTCCCTTGCAAGGAGCTTACCTCTGTGGTCCTGCGTACTTTTAGAGCCGTACTCGTATATCCTACATATTGTAAGTCGCATGCTTTGCAAGTAATAAGATATACTACAAAGTGTGTGTTGCAGTTTATGCTGCGCAGCATTGTATCTGAAAACAACATACGTTTTGTATCTAGGAGAGGAAAAACTTTTACGTTCAATCTTGTCACCTAGTTTGTTTGAATCTGATAAAATTTAAATCTTCATAAAAACGTGGTTGTCTACAAAAGGCATGTATAAGTTTGGACATACACGCTGTACAGCCTGCAAACATGTAACCGTCTCAAAAACATTTACATCCAGTGTTACCGGGGAATCCTTCAATATGACTTCCTACATAAACTGCAAAAACACAACTTTGTAGTATATCTTATTACTTGCAGAGCATGCGACTTACAATATGTAGGATGTACGAGTACGGCTCTAAAAGTACGCATTCGCAGACATATGTCTGACGCACAAAAATCTTTATGTGTAGGGGTATCCATGGTTTCAAAACACTTTCATGAAATACACGCAGGTGACGTTACCAACCTTGACTATCAAGGTATAGAAAGGCCTCGTTCACACGGCTTATTCTGCCGCGGATTGACGCCGTACTGCGCGCCGGATTTGCGCTGCAGTACGGCGCCAATCCGCGGCAGCAATTACGGTAATCCACTGCTCTCATAGAGACAGTGGAATCCGTCGCTCCTCCCCGCTCAGCGAATCCGCCGCGGGGGGAGAAAGTGACACGCACATTATTTACGGCGCGCACGCGCCGTAGATAATGCATTGTCTATGGGGCCGGGAGCGGCGCCCCCGCCGCGCTCCGGCCCCGCCCCCGTCCCGCCCCTTATTCACGGCGGATTTGTGTGCTCAATACGGCTCACAAATCCGTCGGGAATAAGCCGTGTGAACACGGCCAAAGGGTTACCAGACCCACAAGGGGCGGGGATCACAGAGGTAAGCTCCTTGCAAGGGAAGGTTGGTGGATATTTAAACTTAATACAAGATATTTTGACGGTCTTAACAAACGACATGATTTAATGTGCCAATACTGATTCTCTTTCAATGAAATCGCATTATTGTTTTAGCATATGATACTTGTTTTTAATTCTACTTACCTTGTTTGTGTTACCAGAACCTATGTCATATGATGCGATCATCTGATTTGATCACATGATGTATCTCTTGTACATAAAAAAGCTTTGTCAAATGCTGGCTTGCTATGCCATGAATAAGGAGTTCTGTAGGCTCCGAAACGCATCGGCTCTGATGCGAGGAAACATTGACTAATATGTCTGGATTTTAATATTTCTACAATAAAGGTTGGAAATTTTTTTTACTTGTATACGTAAACAGAAACGCTGGTTGCCGTGCTTTCTTTTTTTGGATTCTACATATAATGTGGCATATAATCGGCACCTCAGCTTTTAGTTCCTCCTAAACATTTGATTATGGCAGCACCCCTTTATCTCCAACATGTTCCTCTGGGGAAAACTTTTGTACCTCCTGCTCTAAGGAAAAGAGTCTTTAAGTGGTGTCATAGCTCTTTGCTGGCTGGACATCCTGTAGTTAAAAAATCTTGCATTTTCAAATCTTGCCATTATTGGTGGCCTAACCTGGGTTGTGATGTAAAGGACTTTCTTCTTTTATGTACTATGTGTGCCCACCACAAGACCCACCATCCCAAACCTGTTGGCCTTTTGCAACCCTTGCCCATTCCATAGTGTCCTTTGACCCATATAACCATGAATTTCATTACTGACCTACCATCCTACTCAAACAACACCATCATCTTGGTGGTTACAGTGTAATGAAAAAATCTGCAGCACAAAGATGGTATATGGGTGCACGCCTACAAACCAAGTCCAGAGGCTTCTCCAATATAGAAAAAAGAAAAAGGAAACACTTCCAATATGCGGGTTTTTTAGCGGATGTGGGGAGGGGGATCCCCTGGGGCCACCGAAAACGATGGTGGTTTTAAGCCTTTCCAGGGGGGGGGGAATCTAATAGAAAACCCCGGGTTTTTACCCGAGGGGGCCCCCGCAAAAAAGGGGGGTGGACTTTTGCGGCGGAGAAATACCAGGGTCCCCCCCACTTGGGGGGGGTGGCAAGGGCCCAAAGGCCGGGGCGTGGTTTCAAAAAACGTTTAGAAGTAGGGGGAAGTTTTGGGGGGGGAGGCAGGGGGGTCAGGACAGGCGGGGAAAGGTTCCCTGGTCGAGAAAAAAGGAGCGGGAAAAGGGTTCCCGGTTCACGGAAGACGGCTATTTAGGGGAAAAAGCGCTTTCTCTAAAGGCAGGAAGGGCCCCTAAAGATCCCGGAAAAAGGTGACCCGGAAAAGGGAAAGGGGGTTTTTTAAAAAGGGTCATTGCCAGCCTTTTCCAAAATTTGGGGTATGGCCCTTTAAATTCCTCCAGGCCGGCGCGCAGCGCCCAAAGGGGCGGGCAAAGGAAAACCGGCCGGGGCCCGGGAGGGGACGGGGGGAGCAGGAGCGCAGTAAAGGGAAGGGGGGGAAACCGGGAAAAAGACCCGTTGGGGGAACCAGCAAATCGGCCGGGACCGAGGGGCGGGAGCAAGGTGCGCCCGCGCCCGGGCGAGGGGCGGCCCGGGGCCCTCGTGACGTACCCCCCCCCCCAGGGCCCCTCCTTTTTTGGTTCGGAGGACCCCCAACACGGGCCCCGGTTCCCGGTGGTTTTTTTCCCCAGGCTCCCATTTATCTCTCCCCCGGGGGCCCAAAACCCTCCCCAAACAACCGGAAAATTTCCGGTTTCCCCCAACCCAATTCAAAAGCCAAGAAACTTTTTAAACCCCAAATTTGTTGGAGGGTTTCGCCTCAGGAGAGGGGGGGGGGGAAATTTTCTGGAGAAGCGGGTTTTAAAACGACGGGCTTCGGAGGGATACATGAAAAGAAAATTTGGGGGGTCCGGGATGGTGGGGGGATTGGAAGGGGGAGGTTATTCGCTACTGGATTTTAAAACGTTTCAGGATTTCCCAAAGGGGCCCCCAAGGGAAGGGGGGACCCCCGGCCCGTTAGCTGGGGATTTTTTAAAAACTGACATATTTGGCGGGCAGCCAGACCCTTTTTCCCGGGGGACAAGGGTTTGGGGCGGGGTTTCCCCTTTCTGTTCCCCCCCCCTGAAGCCTTCATACGGGCAGCAGCCCTGCGGGGGCGGGGAGGGTTTCTCCCCCAAAAACCCGGGTAAGTGTTTGGGCCAAAAGGGATCCCACAAAGGGAAAACCCCGGGAAAAAAAGGGGGGGGAAGGGGGGAGGGGGGGCGGGGAGCGGCCCCCCAAAATATAATAAAAAGGGGGAAGGGAGAGCGCCCCGAAGCCCCTGAGGGCCAAAGAGGGTTTTATGGGAAAATTTGGACCAGGGGAGGGGGGTTGGCCCCAAACATCCTGGCGAAAAAGAAACAAAATGAAATAAGTAGTGCCCCCGAATTTTGTTTGGGCCCTCTCTACCTGGCCGTTTGATTGCGGTTTGGGAGGGAAAAGAAAATCTAACTTCACCTGCAAACGGGGGCAGATTGGGGGCGCCAGAAAAATTGGACACGGAAAATCACCCCACGATCAGAAAAAGATGTGCTTTTGGGAAAACCCTGCAGGCGGGGGGACGGGGAATAAAAAAAAAAGGGGGAAGACGTGGTGCGGGGAAAGGAACCCGGGGCCCGTGGGAAAGAAAGGGGCGGGCATCTTCGAAAAACCCAAAACCGTAATGACCCAGAGCCGGTGTTTTACCCCAAAAAGGGGTTGGAAGGGGGGTGATGAAATCCATCGCCCATGGGACCCTGGGTACTGGGGGTAGGCAGGGGTTTTAGGGAGCCCGAAAGGACTGTGGCGGGGGTTTCCTTATTCCGGGGGACAAGGAGCAAAAGGCATCCCCGAAGTCCTTATTTCTTTTTTCCCAGCCCTGGCCCCAGTAGAACCGAGAGATCAATTGGAACGATTCGGGCCCCGGATTTTCCCGCCATTTAAAGAGCAAAAGTCCCCAATTCAGTAATTTTTTTCCCGCGGCTGGCGGCCCGGGCCCCTAGGTCTTGACGAAAAGGGGGAAAAGGTGCTGCTTGGTTCAGGGTTCCGGAGGTTTAATGGGGTTTGGGGGCCCGCCCCGGGTCCCTTTCCCGTGATGTAAAATTGCGATGAAAAGGGCATCCGCCCCCCGTGTTCCTTTGGCTGGGGGGAAAAAAATGGATCCGGAAGTTAAATTTGAAAAAAAAAGAGACCACCGTGCTTGGGCCCAAAGGGTTGGGCGTGGGCCCCACTGGAGATTCGGAAGGTTTTTTGATCCGTTTTTTCCTTTAAAAGGATGAAGAGCTCCCCCCAGGAGGGTGCCACCCCTCCCCCAAAGGGGCCCTCTTGTTGCGGGGTAATTTTCGGGCCCCAATAGGTGTTCCTCTTTAGCCCACGGAAAAAGGGCTTGGAAGGGAAGGAAAAACCCCAGGTGATGGTTCTCCCTTGGGACCCTTTTTGAGTAAGGACAGCTTTTGGCCCCCCCCGAAAAGGGGGTGCTTCCACCTCCAGAGGAAAGGCTTCTTTAGGGGTCAGGGGCCCTGAAAAAAATAGGTGCGGGGAAACCCAAAAGGGGAATTCAAATCCGGAAAAAAGGCTCTTTCGGCCGTTTGGGGGACCCAAATTTGGGGGTTTGCCTTCTCCCGGTGAGAGCCCCAATAGGAGCCCCCAATGTAGAGAAGTGGGATTTTAAAAATGCCCATAGTAATTTGGGAAAACCCAAAAAAAAGTTTTTTTTGGCTCGGAGTCCCAAAGGGGGCGTGGCCCCTTTCAGGGTGGCAGAAGCTTTGGGGGGGTCCCCTTTGCAGGCCTCGGTCGGGGGACGATGTAACTGAGGAAAGGGGAGACTGGATTGTTGGAAAAAAAAAATTTTTTTAATTTGGCGTACGGCGGTTTCTTTCGAAGGGGTTTTCAGGGGCTAGGCGCCCCCTGTGTAGATGGGGCCAGAGGTAAAGGGGGGAAACCCGATTTTCGTTCAGGTAAAAAGGTTTACACACGTGTTTGAGCAAAGGGCCCTGGGATGTCATTTACGAAAATCCTGAAAAAAACCGGGAGGAGCATTGCACGGGCCGAATGGTTACTAGAATTTCTCAAAGTGACCCTCGCGGGTATTAAACGCCGTCTTCCAATCATCTCCCTCACGGGTTTCCCGTTTAGGGGTATGCCCCGCGCAGGTCCCAAAAATTTGGGGGAAAAAAAATTTGGGTCCCCGTAGGACGGTCAAAGGTTCTGTAATTTAATGGCAAACGGGTTTCCCGGGTTTTTTTTGGTAAACTGGTTCAAGGGCCCCGGTGTAGTTTTAAAGGCGGAGGAACCCTCCCTTTTTCTGTAAAAAAGAAAAACCGCTCCCGGCCGGGGGGGTTTAGGACTTGCGTTTTTTAAAAACCCTTTTTTTTGGTTCTCACGGATTAGTCCGACATGGCCTTTATTTTGTTTGGTTTAGGGCAACGGGTAAAATTACCCTTTAGGGGGGTGGTCCCCCGGAAGGAGGTCAAAGGGGACGTCATGGGGGGTTGGGGGACGGGAAATTTGGGGCCCTTTTCTCGAAAAAAAAGGCCGCGTAGTCCCCGGATTCAGCGGGGGAAGGGCCCGGCAGGAACCTGTAAGCTGGTGAGGTGGAATGGCCCCAAATGGGCCCCGGAAAATGAGAGGGGCAGCGGGCTCGGCAGTCGGAAAAAACCCGGCCCCAAAAACCTCCCCGGTTTTCCCGTCGGGGGGTCGGGGCATGGGCGGGAGCCACGGAAAAACCCCAAGGGGGATCGCTGAGGACAAACCGGGGGGGGACGTAAAAAAAGGGGGTCTCCCCATTGTGTAAAGGCCCCCCGCGGAGGGACCCAAAGGCTTGGTCACGTAAAGGAAAAGGCCTTAAATAAGGAGTACCACTAAAGGGGGGATTTCCCAAAAAACTCCTTCCAGACGGGTTCCGGAAGGCGGGTTTCTGGGACACCAGGGGGGGGGTTTAATAAAAGTTCCCCCCGGCTTCCCGGGTCTAGAAAAAGGGGGCAACGGAAAAAAGAGTCCGGAACCAGACGGGACCTCAACCTCCATGGGAAGGCGGGAGAGGGAAATGTTTTTTTTTTACACCTAGGGCGCCCCTCCGGCATTAACCCAGGGTTTCGGGGGGTTTCCCTGCCGCTGTGGGGGGAAGGGGGCAACCATTGCGAAAAATGGTCCCGGGGGTGGCACAGTGATCCGGGCCCCCTGTTGGAAAAGATGTACCCGGTCCAAATTGGGATGGGTTTTTTTAATGGTTGGGAGCGGGGAAATGGGAAGGGTGTTTGGTTTTTTGAAAGGAAAAACCCAAGCCCGACCCAGGCAAAAGGGTGGGGGGCAAAATCCGTTCCTGGCGTAAATTCCCCTTGCCGTCGGCGAAGCGAACATCGATCCCAGTGGCTTGGGGGGTTTAGTTTTGCTTTTGGGGGGGGGGGGGGATTCTTAGCCGCCCAAAGGGGGTCCTTAATCTGCCCGGGCAACCCTTTTTGAAAAATGGCACCAAAAGAGGGGTCGTTTCCCGGTAAACTCTGACGCCAAGGGGCCGGGAAAAAAGAACTGCGTAGTCGCCGACCGAGGAGTCACCCTGGCAAGAAATTTTTAGTTTTTAAAACGGGGGCTCTGCAGAGGATGCCCATTTTCCGGTCTTTAAAAAAAAACTGTGGAACCTTTAGAGGAAAACCCGTAGGTCCCTGTCACCCCGGGTCGCCCCGGTCCCAGGAAAGGGGTGGCCCCAAACTAGAGCCTTCCCGGACAGGTTGGGTTTACCATGAAGGCCACCTTTGAAGTTCAGTGGGGAATTGCCAGCCCTTAACTAATGTTTCATAGGCATGGGTAATTTAAAACCCCCGAAAAGTTTGGAGTCCCCTTAAACTTGCGGGTAGTGGTAACCGCGCCTAGAAATCCCGGGGGACTGGGGGAGGCGTCGCCCAGGAGGAGGAGTCGGGGCCCCCGTTTGGGTTTGCCAGGAAGTGCTGCGCATGGCGGACAATTGGGCCCGTGCTGGGGTTGTTGCGCAAGTTGTTGGGGGCTGCTGGGGCCACTTTTCGCCGTGAGATCCCGGTTTTACCGGGGGAAAGGTACCTTGGGGGGGATTTCCCTGGCCGGATCTTACTGAAGCGGATGTGGTAGTGGATCCACTGGGCCCCCCGCAACGTTGGGGTAAGCCTTTCCAGGGGGGGGGAATTAAGTAGAACCCGGTTTTCACCCGAGGGCCCCGCAAAGGGGGATTTGGGCTTCTGCGGCGGGAAATACCGGTTTGCCCCCCCCTGGCGGGACTTGCTTGCGGGGGGCAGCCAAGGCAGTGCGTGGGACAAAAAAGTTTAGCGTAGGCGAAGGCGGGGGGCAGGAAAGGGGGTCAGGACAGACAGCAAAGGTTCATGGTCGAGAAACAGGAGCGTAAAGGTTCGGTACACGGAAAACAGGCTATGAGGCAGAAGACGCTTTCTCTAAAGGCAGTATGGCACTAAAGATCCGGCAAAGGTGACCTGGAGGAAGGAGGTTAAATAGGGTCACCTGCCAGCCTTTACCAATAATGGGCGTACTGGCCCTTTAAATCCCCGAGAGCCGGCGCGCGCGCGATTAAGGCGCGGGCATGCGCATACCGGCCGGCCGGGAGGACGGGAGGACGCGGGAGCGCAGTCAGGTAAGGGAGAAGCCGGGACCCGACCCGTGGGACCGGCAGTCGCCGCCGGGACCCGACGGGCGGGAGCACGAGTGCGCCCGCAGCCCGGGCGAGGGGCTGCGGGACCACTCGTGACAGGTTTTATTTCACCCAAATGTGCAACGTTTTAGCTCAGCAATGAGCCTTTTTCAAGCAACAACACAGTGTCAGTGATGAGTTTAAATACAAAATGTGTCAATTTACATAATTAAATACATGTGTCAATCAAAAGAAATCAGTGTACCATAAAGCATCATAAGTGTCATCAAACATATAAAACATATAAATCAAGTGTAAACAATGTGCCATGTATATATAATATATACAATACATCCAGTGTTTTATCACAAGAGATATAACAAATTAGTGTAATCAAATTAGTGTAGTCACTGCATTATGAAAAAGACCTCGGCGTCCTCTTCCCTGTACTGCGCATGTCTGAGGTAGAATATCGTGAGATTACGCTGAGATTACGCTGTCCAGCTACTCAAAAGATGGAAACATAATGACTTCCGCGCTTGCGCGCTAATAAAATGTCAGAAGAACACCATCTTTGATTCAGGCAAAATATGCCCATAGATCATACAGCCTACTTATAAAACATAATATAGGATCTCATCGTTCCCAATTCTAACTATAGTCCTCCACGATGACTAGGTGTATCCTCACTGGCCAGCGAAGGACTCCAAATCCATCGTGAACAAAATCCATAAGCTCCACAGTAATAAACTATGGACCTCATAGTATGTAACGGTACCACCGTAACAAGGGGGCGCAATTTCATATATGACAGCACTATAAATATAGATCCCAAATTGCACATAAATTATATTTGGCTGAAAAGAAGGGGCATATAAAGTATCCATCAGACTAGTATGCATATCTCAAAGCAACCTCGTTTTATTGCATATGCAGATAGGAAAGAGGTCCATCAAAGGTCTTCAAGATATATAAAATCAATCATATTCAAGTTCCAAAGTTTCCTAAAAAAATAAAATATAAAATTATTATAAAAAAATAATCCAACACTATATTAAATGTATTTCCATATAGGGAAAAAAAGGACAAAAACAACAACTCCACATTATACTCAACTCATCGATGGTAACACTTTGAATTCCAGATTTAACCCATTTGGTGACAGTGTATTTAACTTAAATATCCACTCTAATTCTTTACGTTTTAATAATAATTGTCAATTAGGGGACTATGTAGCTTAGGTACATGATCAATAATTGAAAATTTCCAATCAGAAATTTTATGTTCCTTCTCCAAAAAATGTTTATAGACTGGTAAGTCCTTTCTCCCTGTCCTGATTGTGGATTTATGTTTGTTAACCCCTTCCCGACATTGGACGTATGCATACGCCCTAGCGGGAAGTGACTTCCCGCAAATGGACGTATGCATACGTCCTAGCGATCGCGCGGGTTTGCGGGCAAGCCACGCACGATCGCGACATGGAACCAGCGGCTGGCTTCATGTCACATCACCCCCGGCTGGAGTGAGCTCCGGACGCTAGTGAAAAACGCTTCATTACCGCAACCTGTTATGGTTGTGATAATGAGGCTGCAGGCAGGAGGAGTGAGCTCCTGCTGCCTGTGTTCCCGCGCAGCGAGCGGCGCAGATGCCGCTCGCTGGTCTCTTACCCGACTCCCCGGATGCTTTCTGAAAGCATCCGGGTAGTCTGGTGATGTCACCATTCCCATAATGCATTGTGGGCATGGTGTCAGTAGTTACCATGGCGACCTGTCCACAGCAGTAACGCTGTGCTCAGGTCTCCTATTCAAACAGCAATCTAACAATTGCTTTTCCCCAGTGGGGATTTGCTGTTACAAATCCCCACTGGAGAAAAGTAAAAAAATGTGAAAAAGTAAAAAAGAAAAGTAAAACACAAACAACAAAAAATAAAATTAAAACACGTACACCGCCCTTTTCCCCTTTACAAACGCCAATCGCACCAAAAAGGATCAAAAATAAATAAAGTACCCATATTTGGTAACGACCCACCCTATAAATCTGTCACGTTAATTAACCTGTACGGTGAACGCCGTTAAAAAAACAAAAAAACAATCACAGAATTGCGATTTTTGTACATCCTGCAGCACATAAAATGGAATAAAAAGCGATCAAAAACTCGTATAAATGCCAAAGTTGTACCAATTAAAACATCAGTTCATTACACAAAAAAAAGTCCTTACACGTCACTGTATAAGGAAAAATAAAAAAGTTATGGCTCTCAGAAGACAGCGATGCATAAATATTATTTAACACAATAAAAACACTTTTTTTTTTTTAAAGTGCTTCAAAATTTAAAAAAACTATATAAATTGGGTATCGCCATAATCATATCGACGCAGATAGTAAAGGTAACTGGTCATGGATGCTGCACGGTGAGCACTGTTAAAACTAAAACTAAAAAACACTACTAGGATTGCAGGATTTTCTTCATCCTGCCTTCCAAAAAACAGATTTAAAACTGATCAAAAAGTCTTGTCCCCCAAAAATGATACCAATAAAAACGTCAACTCATCCTGCAAAAAACAAACCCCTACACAGACCCATAAACAGCAAATTTAAAAAGTTATGGCTCTCAGACTATGGCGAAGTTAAAACGTATTTTCCTTTTTGAATAAAAGTGTTTTTATTGTGTAAAAGCAGTAGAACATAAAAAATATACAAATTTGGTATCGCTGTAACTGTATCGACCTGCTGAGTAATACTAGTCTTTCAGTTATACTGCATGGTGACCGCTGTAAAAAATAAAAATAAAAAACACTAAAAGGAATGCTGTATTTTGTTCAAAATGCCTCACAAAAAACTTAATAAAAAGTGATCAAAGCGGCATATGCCCCCCATAATGGTACTAATAAAAACTTCAACTCATGTCACAAAAAACAAGTCCATAATCAGCTCCGTATACAGAAAACTGAAAAAGTTCTGGCTATCAGAACAGGACAACATAAAAACGCAATTTTTTATAGACCTATTTCTATTGTGTAAAAGTAATAAAACATAAAAAAATATATAAAATATATATCATTGCCATTGTACCGACCACCATAGTAAAGTTATCATGTCAATTTACACTGCACGGCGAACGATGTAGAAATGAAGCCCAAAAAACAATGGCGGAACTGTGTTTTTCCCCCTCATTTTCATAGCCCAATGCAAAAAAAAACTATGGAACACCTGTGCGCCCAAAATGCATAATACACCCCTAGATGAGATCCTTGAGGGAGGCTGAATCCAAAATGGGGTGACTTTTGAAAGGTTTCACCTGTTCTGGTACTTTGGGGGCTTTGTAAATGCGACATGGCCCCACCAAAATCTGCCTTCCAAAAGCCAAATAACACTCCCTCCCTTATACGTCCTGCCATGCGCCCAAACAGCAGTTTACACTCACATGTAGGGTATTGACGAACTTGGATGAAATTGCCTAACAAAATTTTGGGTGCTTTTTTACCAGGATGCCTTGTAAAAATTAAACATTTTCAGCTAAAATTGCAGATTGTTGGAAAAAAAAAATTTTTTTCATTTTCACAGCCCAACGCTAAAAATTTTTGTGACACACCTGTGGGGTCGATATACTCACTACACCCCTGGATATATTCCTTAAGGGGTGTAGTTTCCAATATGGGGTCTTTTTAGGGGAGTTTATTAAGTTTTAGCACCTTAGGGTGTCCGCAAACCTGAAATGGCCCCTAAATAAAATCGTAATGAAAATGAGACCCCAGAGTCCGGTAGGTGCTCCTCCTATTCTGGGTCTTGTGGTTGAGCCAAATAGCGCACTAGCACCACATATGGAATATCTCTGAAAACTGCAGAATCTGAGGAATCAATAATAAGTTGCATTTTCCTGATCACATTTACCGTATTCTTTTGAATAATGTATAAAAAATTAAAATCTGCAAAAATAGTGAAATTTTGAAATTCCACTTCCACTTTGCTTTAATTCCTGTGAAACACCTAATGGTTTAATAAACTTCCTAAATGCTGTTTTGAATACGTTAAGGGGTGTAGTTGCTTAGATGAAGTCCTTTATGTGGGTACCTAACATACAGGCCAATCAAAGTTACGTTAGAACTGGACTGGTCCCTAAAAAAATGTATATTGCAAATTTTCTTGAAAATTTGAAAATTACTACTAAATTTCAAAGTGCCCTAATGTCATAAAAAAAAATACATTTAAAAAAATTATTCCAAACTACAGCAGACATATGGTAGATGCTAGTTATAAACTATTTTGAGTGGAATAACTATTTTTCTTACATGCAAAAATTTTTGAAGTTTGAAATTGGTAAATTTTTCAAATTTTTCACGATACTTTAATATTTTTCACAAATAAACAAGCATTTTTTGGACCAAAATTTTTATCTATCTTAAAGTACAATGTGTCATGAGAAAACAGTCTCTGAATCATATGGATAGGTTAAAGTGTCAAAAAGTTATTCTGACATAAAGTGACAGATGCCAGATTTAAAAAATGGGGCTCTGTCAGAGAGGCCAAACTGGCTCCGGCGGTAAGGGGTTAATACAGTTATGACATTCCATAGTAGTTTCCCCTGCATATAATAATTGACAGGGGCATTGTAATACATATATAACATAACTTGAACAACACGCCAAATAATGTCGTATATCAAAAACCTTCCATGTATCTTGATGTACAAAACTATTCGCTTTCAATAAATTTCCACAATTTCCACACCTAAGACATGGAAAACATCCATTCCGGATGGGAAATATCACCCTCTGATCAGCTTTTTTATCGACTCAACATCTGAACTAAACAATCAATCTCTTAAGGACCTGAACCTCCGATATGCTATACGTGGAGGAATTTGAAACTTGGGTATATTTTTAATGCATCACTAAGGATATGCCATTCCTTATGTATAACATTCCTAACTTTGTTACAAAAGTCAACCTCGGTTCTAAAATCCTATTCTCTTTATACCGCAAAACTTCAGATCTATCAAACTTCATAACTCTCTCTCTCTATGCATCTGAACCAATTTTCTCAGATAACCAAGTCTCACAAATGTATTACTCATTTCATCAAATCTCTCCTGTACCTGTTCTGGATCCTGTACTATTATTCAACAACGATTTAGGATGACAACTATCATGCCTGACCAAATTATTACGGTCAGTAGGTTTCACAAAAGTATGCGTACTGAACCTATCACCATTTCTAACTACACAAGTGTCTAAAAAACTGCAAAGATTCTATTGAAGACACCACAGTAAATTTAATATCCTCATCGATTGTATTCAAGAACAAAAAGAATTCATCCAACTGGGACTGCGTACCCAATCAAATAACAAATATGTCATCTATGTAATGCCACCACCTCAAAATATATCTGAAGTGGGACATAGATGAACCTATCCTCCAAATCTGTCATAACTATATTTGTATATGTAGGTGCCAAATTGGAACCCATAGCGGTCCCCTTTCTCTGAACATAAAACAAAAAATAATTATCAGTGAGAATAGTCTGCAACAATCTAATCAAAAATATTATACACTGATCTGAATACTCTGAAGTATGTAAAACCTTTTCCACAGCCTATATACCTCTAGAATGATCTATAGAGGTATATAAATTGACCACATCAAAGGATACCAAAATACAGGATCCAGTCACACTCACCTCATTTAATTTACATAAAAAAAAGAAGTGTCCCGTAAATAAGATTTAACTGATTGAGCACAAATCCTCAAGACTTTATCAAGAAAAACTGCCAATGGACAGAAAATGGAGCCCTGACTGGCCACAAAAGGGCATCCTGGGGGATTTAATAAAGATTTATGAATCTTAGGCAAGCAATAGATTACCGGAGTGATAGCGTGAACAACAATTAAGTAGTCCCTAAGTTTCTTATCAACAATGTTGGACAAAAAAGCATCTTCAACCAACTGTCCTATATCCTGCCCCAACCTAAACTTTGGATCATAAGAAATGGGCTCATAAACAGATGCATCCAAAAGTTGTTTTTTAGTTTCTGCAAGATATGTCATTGTGTCCATGACCCCACCCTTGTCAGCGGGCTTGATGGTCAGGGACATATCATTGGCTAACCTTTCCACTGCTGTCAACTCTTTCTTAGAAATATTAGACCTCAATTTCACCTTATCACAATCTCTCAATTCATATATCTTATTTTTTCCTGCTTGAATAAAGGCGTTAACCACAGGGTTATTGATAAACGGCAAAAACTGACTATTCCTCTGTAGTCCCAAATTCTGAAATGTGATTTCACAACCAACTCTAACATCAGGGTTAAAAGATCTATCAAAAAACATCAACTCTAGTTTAATCTTTAGAAAAAAAGTTATTCAAATCTAATTCAAGTTGAAACCAATCAGGTCTATTTACAGGATAAATGACAAACCGCAAGACAATGCTGCAATATCAGTTTCAGATAATACATGTGAAGATATATTTACCAGTACATTTTCTTTGCGTTTTTGTGTTGCGGGGTTGGTTTTTTTTTCCTGGTCCTCCCAACTTTGTTTTTTTAATATCCAATGGTGTTTACATCCCCCCCCCCCCCCTCCCTCCTGGTTCGTCCATATTTAAGTCCTGTTCTAAAAAAGGAACATTATCAAGATCTTAGCATCAGATATATTAGAAAGACGTTTCCTCTTCTGTGGTGAACTGGACAAATTGGTAACACGATTAGAGGCATTCTTCTGCCAATTATATACTCTTCTTGATTTATAGTCCTCTTGATCTCTAAACCACTTTAAATGTTTACTATTCTCCAAATGTTCTCTAAACTCAGAAGTCATTATGTTTCCATCTTTTGACTAGCTGGACAGTGTAATCTTGCGATATTCTACCTCAGACATGCGCAGTACAGGGAAGAGGATTATACTAATTTGTTATATATCTTGTGATAAAACACTGGATGTATTGTATATATTATAGATAAATGGCACATTGTTTACACTTGATTTATATGTTTGATGACACTTATGATGCTTTATGGTACACTGATTTGTTTTGATTGACACATATGTATTTTATAATGTAAATTGACACATTTTGTATTTAAACTCATCACTGACACTGTGTTGTTGCTTTAAAAAGTTTCATTACTGAGCCAAAATGTTACACATTTGGGTGAACTAAAACCGCATATTGGTAGTGCTGCCTTATTCGTTTTTTCTATCTTGGTGGTTACAAACCAGTTCTTGAAGACATCCCACTTCATACCGCTACCTAGTCTTCCTTTGGTCCCTCAGCTTGCTGGCCACTTCTTCCTGCATATTTTCCGCTTACATGGCGTTCCTCTGCATATTGTCTCAGGCTGGGGGATACAACTTGTGTCAAAATTCAGGTGAAATTGGACTTCTCTTTGGCATACCATCCCCAAACTAATGGCCAAGTAGAGAGGGTTAACCAAGTTCTGGGAACGTACTTACGCCACTTTGTCTCAGCACGCCAAGATGACAAGTCCAACCTTCAAACCTTGGCAGAATTTTCTTACAACCAACAAGATTCCGATTCTACCAGAGCCTCACCCTTTTATATTGTTTATGGCCAACACTCCCGTCTCGCCCTGCTTCTGTCAGCCCCTTTGAATGTCCTCATGGCCATTTGACAAGAGACCCGACAGTCCTTGCTTCAAGCATCTTCACAAATAAAGTCACAGGTAGATAGGAAAAGAAGACCGCCTCTGACCTTCTCCCCTGGAGATAAGGTATGGCTAGATATGTAAGCCTCAAGATCCCCAGCTATCAGCTAGGTCTGCGATTCCTGGTCCATCTGAAGTTCTACAGCTCATCAATCTAGTGGCCTACAAGCTCTTTCTGCCTCCCACAATGAAACTCTTTCCACGTCTCCCTCTTCAAGTCACTGGTCCTCAACTGCTTCTCCCAAGAAGATGTATCTCCGACGCCTGAATCTCTGACGTCTTTGAGGTAAAGGAGATTCTGGCCAAAGCATCAATTAGGAGGCAGTACTACCTCCGTTACTGGAAGGGATTCGGGTCAGAGGAAAGGTCCAGGGAACCAGAGTCCAATAACCTTGACCGGGACCTTGTTCTGAAGTTTCTGCAGTCTAAGGAGAGGGGGAGGCCTATTAGTGTGTGTTTGTATGTGTGTGGGGGGGAACTGTTACGGGTGGTGTCCCTGTTTCTGCTCCCCAGCAGAAGTACTCACCTTGCCACATTCCTGCTCCCTGCGCAACTCTGTCGGCTGGTGTCCCCCTTCCTTAGGGCACACTTGTACCTGCTCAGTAATATTTAAAGAGCCAGTGTCCCAGTAATTGGATAATTGCTGGGCACTGACCCTATTTATCCTGGTCACTCCCTTCCTGCCTTGTCAGATCTATTGTCCCATAGTCCCTAGAGAAAGCATTTCTGTTCTGCAGTATATCTGACCCTTGCCTACGTCCACTGACCTTGATTGCCTGCTGCCTGCCTTTCTGATTGTCCCCATCCACAGGTTGCCTGTTGATTCTGTACCATGCTGCACCCAGTTGCTACCACAAGCAAGTTGCGTCAGAGGGTAGCGACCTGAAAGTGTCCCACCGCAGCAATCCCAACCTGCCTTGCGGAAGGCTTTGGTGAAAACCATGACATACATAAACTCTGCTCCCTGATGTGGCTTACACCTTCGCTTGCCTTGGTACAGATGATCCACAACTCAGCCCAGCCATTACAGTGCTTTTAGTTTATTTTCTGAGGGCTCCTACAGTTTTACATCAGCTACTTGATAACGGGAAACTCAGTAATTTTGTGTGTTGAGCCCAGAAGATTATGTGACCATGTAACAATGCTGGTGCACTAAAAACAACAATCCAAACAGGGAAATACTCTTGAGGTCACAGAAAGTAACAATGTGAAGCATGTCAGTCGAAGAAGAAATACTCATCCTTAGATGAATCAGCAAAGAGACAGTGGAAGGATGATGACAGGTGCATGGTTGAGACTCAAATGGAGGTTCACTCCAGGAACCAGATAGTAATAGTGATAAGTGACCCTAGCTAACTGTCCCTAATTCTTCTTTGAATTTTTTCAGGGCATTCTTTGAGGCCACACCCCCTTAGTCTTTCAGCATAAAAGGGAAAGCAGGCACACATGAAGATAAAGGTTGGAAGGAAAGAACAGAGACAAAGCACAGCAAAGCATCCTGAGGCTAATTTTATGGGATAAAAGGAAACAGGAAATACTGCTGCTCGGCTACAGAAAAGGGAAGCTCAATACGGCACATGAAAAGCACAAGTTAGCACAGTAAATGTAACAGGGATATAAATAAAAACTGAGGCAATTAATTTGAGTTTTCTTTTTTTTTTAACAGAC
Organism: Phyllomedusa bahiana; assembly: GCA_025379985.1. Lineage (NCBI taxonomy): Eukaryota > Metazoa > Chordata > Amphibia > Anura > Hylidae > Phyllomedusa > Phyllomedusa bahiana. The sequence goes on from JAODAL010009035.1 coordinate 28,211, forward strand.
AACCCCTTTAACTTGGTGAAACATTTTTCTCTTTGACTTTACACATTTGTAACTAGTTTTTGCAATCAATAAGTAAGTTCAGACATAATGTTTCTAAATGAGTGGATAGGGGATCAATTACAAAAGTACAACCATGCTCCTGTCACTCATTAGAGAAAGGTTGGGACACTTCTTTGTTGTGTCTAAGGCAGGGATTCAAAATGTACCACAGCACCAAAGAAGTTTGGGATGATAATGTTCTGATAGACATTCAGTTACTTATTTACTCATTATTATTTTTTACTTAATCTTTAGTTTTAAAAACAAAATGGTACAATCAGTGAAGACAGATTATAATGTCACTCTTCATTACTGAGGTCGGAGGTAGTTGTAGTAATCGGTATGTAGCAAGGCATCCTAGTGGTGGCTGGAGGCAGCAAGAATTTTGTAACTTTACTCTTTTGGGGCGTCATGAATGAAGATCGGCGCGTCGGAGTGCCCGTTTCAGTCTGATCGAACGTGAAAGCTGCGCCTCATTTATGTCGCTGCCCGAGGTGCGCTCATACATGTGGTGTAAAGTCCCCTGCGCCTCGCCAGTGTGTGAGGCGCAGTGCGGGACTTAAGCGCAGAAGGGACTGCGCCTAAGATTCGCCACCCGAGGAGGTGCGCTCATACATGCGGTGAAAAGTTCCCTGTGCCTCGCCAGTGTGTGAGGGGCAGTGCGGGACTTAGGCGCAGAAGGACTGCGCCTAACATGTATTCCGATTCGAGACAGGCTGGAAATCAGCGACAAATCATTAAACATGTTAATGAATCGCAAAGGAAGGGAAGATCTCTCCTTAAGGAGAGCACTGAACGAACTGCTTGTAGAGTTTTTGTTTTGCCTTTTCGCCCTCTACTTAGCATCTGCATATCACAAGGCATTATGGGAAAGGGGCTGAGAAGCCCACAGCGCCCTCTGTTGGTTGTAACAAATCCTCAATTTGCTTTTGACCCACCGAGTCTTGAGAAAGCAAAAAGGATTTTTTATCCAAGCCAGTATCTCTCATCTACAGACAACGCTGTTTCGGGGATTTTTGTCCCTCTTCAGTGCAGAGTAGAGAAGATACTGGCTGGCTGTGTGGGAGGCATCGGGTAGCTCAGGAAGGGAAGATCTCTCCTTAAGGAGAGCACCAAACGAACGGCTTGTAGAGTTTTTGTTTTGCCTTTTCGCCCTCTACTTAGCATCTGCATATCACAAGGCATTATGGGAAAGGGGCTGAGAAGCCCACAGCGCCCTCTTTTGGTTGTAACAAATCCTCAATTTGCTTTTGACCCACCGAGTCTTGAGAAAGCAAAAAGGATTTTTTAGCCAAGCCAGTATCTCTCTTCTACAGACAACGCTGTTTCGAGATTTTTGTCCTTCTTCAGTGCAGAGTAGAGAAGATACTGGCTGGCTGTGTGGGAGGCATCGGGTAGCTCAGGAAGGGAAGATCTCTCATTAAGGAGAACACCGAACGAACGGCTTGTAGAGTTTTTGTTTTGCCTTTTCGCCCTCTACTTAGCATCTGCATATCACAAGGCATTATGGGTCAAAAGCAAATTGCTGGGTCAAAAGCAAATTGAGGATTTGTTACAACCAACAGAGGGCGCTGTGGGCTTCTCAGCCCCTTTCCCATAATGCCTTGTGATATGCAGATGCTAAGTAGAGGGCGAAAAGGCAAAACAAAAACTCTACAAGCCGTTCGTTCGGTGCTCTCCTTAAGGAGAGATCTTCCCTTCCTGAGCTACCTGATGCCTCCCACACAGCCAGCCAGTATCTTCTCTACTCTGCACTGAAGAGGGACAAAAATCCCGAAACAGCGTTGTCTGTAGATGAGAGATACTGGCTTGGCTAAAAAATCCTTTTTGCTTTCTCAAGACTCGGTGGGTCAAAAGCAAATTGAGGATTTGTTACAACCAACAGAGAGCGCTGTGGGCTTCTCAGCCTCTTTCCCATAATGCCTTGTGATATAATGAATAGCAAAAAGAGTTGTCTTTCAAATGAATGAATAAAGTGAAAAATCAAAGCTGTCTTAAAGCGATTAAATGTAGTGAAAAAGTGGATCATTAAAAATTAAAGTGAAAATTTATAAGATCGCTCAAGAAATAAATCTCAGCTCTCAGCTCCGTGCGGCATGGAGTATGAATCAAAAAAATCGTTTTTATTAGATGTAAAACATTATCTGAAAAAGAGCTCAAAGCTTCTAAAAAAATACATAAATAAAATCACTAACAAAAAAACAATAACGGCGCAACATCAGGAATTGGGATATAGAAAATTGCCGGGAAATACAGTAATTCACATTCTGTAAGCACTTCTCATTGGTCGGCATAAACCAGCCAATCAGAATAGGTTGTAGTCTATGGAGAGATGGGGGCACTGAAATCTCAGCGCCATGCGGCATGGAGTATTAGTAAATAAATCGTTTTTATTAAGTGTAAAACATTCTCTGTAAAAGAGCGAAAACCTTCTATAAACATACAGTACAGAAATAAAATCACTAACAACGCGTTTGTCGCCGTCACCACCACTACATCAGGATTTACGATATAGAAAATTGCCGGGAAATACAGTAATTCAAATTATGTAAGCTCTTCTCATTGGCCGGCAAAAAACAACCAATCAGAATAGGAGCGACAGTGAACCATTATAACCTATGGAGTAGTATTGACAAATCAAATGAAATGGAGGGACAGTTCAAAATACAGTAAAAAAGGCAGAAAAGATCTGATTGGTTGAGACCAGGCGGCAGATATGAATCCACCACTCATATGTAGTGCGTCTATTTTGAATGGAGCAAGAAGGGGGCGATAGAAGGGCGCCCTAAAGGTTATTACTGTCTATGGGAAATATTCTAGTACTGTGATTGGTTGGGAGGAAGAGGGGCTCGTCCTGCTTAGCCAATCAGCGGGTGAGCTACTTATCTCATAGAGTTCTATGGGGAAAAGAAATGCAGAGCGAGCTAATAAAAATTAATTCAATGAATTCATTTTTATTTTTTTTATTTTCGTTTGCCCCATATTATTGGTCATTTTATATAGAGATCGCTACATCTTTGTGATTCTTATCATTTGATTTTGGGCATGTACAGTTTTATTATAGATTGCATTAGAAAACCCATAAGGGAGTCGCTCGTTCTCTCATTGGCCCAAATAACCGCACCTCTTTTAACTTAGCCAATCACAAACAGAGCTCGCTCTGCATTTCTTTTCCCCATAGAACTCTATGAGATAAGTTGCTCACCCGCTGATTGGTTAAGCAGAACGAGCCCCTCTTCCTCCCAACCAATCACAGTACTAGAATATTTCCCATAGACAATAATAACCTTTAAGGCGCCCTTCTATCGCCCCCTTCTTGCTCCATTCAAAATAGATGCACTACATATGATTGGTGGATACATTTCTGCCGCCTGGTCTCAACCAATCAGCTCTTTTCTGCCTTTTTTACTGTATTTTGAACTGTCCCTCCTTTTCATTTGATTGGTCAATACTACTCCATAGGTTATAATGGTTCACTGTCACTCCTATTCTGATTGATTGGTTTCTGCCGACCAATGAGAAGAGCTTACAGAATTTGAATTACTGTATTTCCCGGCAGTTTTTAATATCCCAATCCCTGATGTAGCGCCGGCGCCGGCGGCAAACGCGTTGTTGGTGATTTTTTTTAGGTATGTTTATAGAAGGTTCGAGCTCTTTTTCAGATAATGTTTTGCACCTAATAAAAATGATTTTTGGAATCATACTCCATGTCTCACAGAGCTGAGAGCTGTGTACTGTTGTAACAGTCGACCTAGAGCATATTTTTCCCCATTCCATTACGTTCTCGCTTCACTTCGCCTCCTCCGGCTCATTTAGACCACAATCAACTAGGTCTGCCTGTCGGAACTGCAATGCGCCTCACTTTGCCGACCCGCGATCATGCATGCCTCGGAGTATTCGAAAGTGCGGCGTCCCGCCCCAGAACGCGCACACCACACCCATTGCACGCCCCTTCATGTTAGGCGCATCTGAAAGTGGCGAAGCTTGTGCCTAACATCGCATCCCTGCGTCCGACAGGGGATTTGGATCGGTGAGCCGCAGTTTTCGCCAGAAAACAGGAGCAACTCCCGATCATACATGTCGCCCTAATGTTTATGCATTATATTTAGAGCTCTGTATCAGGAAAGAAGGCCTTTAACAATATATAAATTGTACCCTAAAATTAATTGAACAAAAATTTGGACACTTGGACTTAAAAAGTAAATGATGTTCATAGTTGAAGATACAGGAATTATTACAAATCTCTTTTGTATGTTTTGACTGACTGACTCAGAGCTAAAATAGATTGGTAATTTCACAATTGTTGCATGCTTCTTATAATTGGCACATAAGAGAATTTTCCGGTTTTAAATAAATGAAACTTAATTCCTGGATGAATTAAAAATTATGCAACTGTCTTATTTACTCAGATATCTATTTGTTGTGAGTGTATGAGAACACTCTTGTTTACATACATAGCCTGTGAACCAATACATATCTAGTCCTGCAATCAACTGAGAACTGGATGCAATTGTATCCAGTCTAGACATTACTCAATGACCTTAACAGCCAGGGCTCCAGACTGAAACATTGTCAGTATAAATTGTGCAGCTTCTGCTGATCTATTTAGCTCATAGAGCATTGTCTAGACCAGATACAACTGTATCAGCTGAGAGCAGGATTAGGCAGGTAAATATTTACAGCCTCTGGTTGTAAAAAAAAAAAAAAAAAAATCTCTTAACACAAACAGCAAATTAATATCTTAAGAATGGGGAGGAGTAACAACATAAATTATATTAAAATGTATTAGAACGTTTTATTTGTATAGTTATTACACTTTATTAACATCACATTTGACAATGTTCACATTTTAATCTTTTAATTTGCAACTGATCTAAAATTATTAAAAATATGATGACAAATCAATATTATTATGCATTCCTGCCAGTAAGTTTTTCAGATGTTGTTCCACACGAACAAGTAAAATGTACAATCCAGAGCTGTGTACACAGAATACACAAGGAGGCACATGAAGCTATGTGGCTTCATGCTACAACATGACATATGTTACTGAGTAATGCCTCTGTGTGGTACCACATTATGGAGTTTTGCTTCTTGGACAAAAAAGAATTGGATAAAGGCCTGCCTGCTAGTATAAGGAAGGTTTAAATAAAAATTTGCAGCAAGATGCAGAGAATCCACAATGTTATCAGGGAGAGTTAGCACAGTCATGAAAACATCCATTCACTAACCAATACATTAAGTAAGTTGCTGCTTTGCATTATAATTGCATGTAAATATGACCATTAAATGCCACCAGCCATACAGATGTGTGGCGCAAATTTCTGGCTAACAACCCGTTGACTGTGTCCTTGCTATTGTTTTATCTTAGTAGTATTTTATTAAATGGAGCATACCATGATTATACAAAATACTCAATTAAAATCCTCTACATATCTTCCTATTTATAGTTAGGTAATGTGGAGTCTAACTTGGATCAATTTTAGGCTGTATGGAGTAGTAATACAGGCTTGAACCCTTATGCTCTGTTCACATCCATGAAATGTCTTTACTTTTTACTGGATCTATAATCAAGAAGATGGATCTATTTGACTGAACTATTATGATTCATCATCGTCCAATGAAATCATGTTTTCTATCTTCCATTAGCTCATAAAGGGTTTGTCATTTTTTATTTTGTTTTCCTAATAGAATTCTATTACATTTTACATTATCCTGTCAAAAAGCAATATAAACCACAATTATTCTAAGCTAATGGACAAAAACTGATCAAAATACAAACTTACAGAGTGATTACTCTAAAACACAATTTATAATTTCATTGTCATCAAAAGTTAAAAGTTATATACCTACAGTTAACTGCAAGAAGACATATTACAATGAGTGTGTCACAGATATCTCTGGAAACTCTAGATGAAATGTATTCATTATTGTTATCTTTCAGAAGATAAACAAGAAATACATTGCACATAAGGATATCACCCTCTAGACTTACTGGAAATAATGTGTCAGATAAATATGTGTGGTGATGTGAGTCAAGTGCGTTGAATCAGTGATGATGCCAAACTCGTGCCCTGCATTTTAGCTTCTAACTTCACTGCATGATAATTGACTTTAACATCGTTATTGTTCTAATATGACTCACATTTTAATGTTCTAGATGTTTAATGATTTTCAACTCATAATCACATTACCCTTTAAACATCACTACAAATATTCAACTTTTACTATTATATAGTCCTAACTGTAAAAAAAACATCCAAAAACTTTCATGACAAATTTGTCATTCTTCTATTCTAGAAAGGTTACATCTTCCTGAAGGTAGTCAGCATACACTACATTAAATGGGCTTTGCCACAAAGTAAAATTGATGTGGGAAGCTTGCAAATTAAAAAATAAACATTTTCACCATTCACCATTGGTGATGAGCGATTGTGTCAACTATCATTATCGGATCGATAGTCGATATTGGCAATTATCATGCCGATAGCCGATAATAGAAAATCGCCGATAACCATTAAAGTCTATGGGAGAGGAACAACACTTTCATTCTTACACCCAAACAGGGGAGGCGAAGCTGGAATTAACATCCACAACAGTAAACTGGATACGTGCTACATCTTAGGCAAGACAATTAGGCAACAAGAGTCACAGAAAAAAAGTCACAGACAATTAACTATTCCTGTCCCGTACCACAGCTAGAGATGGGCGAATTTCTCAAAAATTTGATTCGGTCACTTCGCCGAATTTCCCGACAAAATTAAATGTTGTCCGAATTACTTCGGGATGAATCACGTTAAAAACAGCTATTTCCAGGCTGCACAGAGCCTGCAGGGTGCTGTAGAAAGTTGTGCCATGCTTAAATATGCAGAGGGAGCTTGGTTTGGTCTTCATACAATGTTGTATTTTGGTATGACACGTACATGACTGCCGCCGCTCTTAGAATCGCTTCACTATAAAATTCCCTGGGCACTTAAGAGAGCAAAACTGACCAAAAAACCGAAGCGGGAATGTAGCCTGATAAAGTAATGCCAGCAAAAGCTATAAAAAAACAAGCTGAGAGCTCAGGTGGCAACATTAGTGACAGAGTGTGGAGGTGACGGCGGCAGCCACAGCAGCATGAGGTCAGAGAGTGGCACAATGACAATCTGGAGGTGGCAAAAACAGGAGTAGGCCACAGAGTGGCACAATGACACAGTGTGGAGGTTATGGCAGCAGCCACAGCAGCAGCATGAGGTCAGACAGTGGCACAATGACATTCTGGAGGTGGCAAAAACAGGAGTAGGCCACAGAGTGGCACAATAACACAATGTGGTGGTCACGGCAGCAGCAGCATGAGGTCAGACAGTGGCACAATGACATTCTGGAGGTGGTAAAACAGTAGTAGGCCACAGAGTGGCACAATGACAGAGAGTAGAGGTGACGGTGGCAGCAGCATGAGGTCAGACAGTGGCACAATGACATTCTGGAGGTGGCAAAAACAGGAGTAGGCCACAGAGTGGCACAATGACACAGTGTGGAGGTCACGGCAGCAGCAGCATGAGGTCAGACAGTGGCACAATGACATACAGGAGGTGGCAAAACAGTAGTAGGCCACAGAGTGGCACAATGACAGAGAGTGGAGGTAACAGTGGCAGCAGCATGAGGTCAGACAGTGGCACAATGACATTCTGGAGGTGGCAAAAACTGGAGTAGGCCACAGAGTGGCACAATGACAGAGAGTGGAGGTGACGGCGGCAGCAGCATGAGGTCAGAGAGTGGCACAATGACACAGTGTGGATGTCACGGCACCAGCAACAGCAGCAGCAGCATGAGGTCATAAAGTGGCACAATGACAGAGTGTGGAGGTGGGTGGCAATACCAGTCCCTGGTAAAGATGGTTGGTGGCAGATGGAGAAACTGTCAGCAGATGTGTGGCATCAGGTGGGTGGTGGCATCAGAATAGTGGCTGAGGCAGGTAGTTTGAACCCAGACTCATTTCTCACAGTTTGGATGAGGCGTCATGGTTGATGTAGTCTGATGCCTAAGGCATTGGTGTGTGAGAATCCTGGCCGATCCACGCCTGATTCATCTTGACAAAGGTCATTCGTTCCACATTTCCCGTGGACAAGCGGGTTCTCCTTGGGGTAACTATGGCCCCCACCGCACTGAACACCCGCTCTGATGCCACACTACTGGCCGGGCAGGACAGCTTCTCCACTGCAAACTCGGCAAGGTGCGGCCCCCCATCCAGTTTGGCTGCCCAGTAGTCCAGCGGATCTGCTAACTGGGGAGGCAGAGAGCTGTCCACTTCGGCCACCACCGGTTGGGTCAGGGTCTGCTCCAGGTCCTGCTGCTGCTGCTAGCGACTGCCCTCCTCACTAGGCGGGTGAAGGAAGCTGCTCATCAGTGCCTCCAGACTTAGGTTGCTGGTGATGGAGCTGGTACTGCTCCTAACTCCCCACCTTCCCCCAGCAGCCGCGGCAGTAGTACGTGAGCGCTGAAGAACCCCCCGGTCAGACCTGTCAGAGGAGGGACGATGCCGCACATAGGCAGCGGCCAACTGACTACGGAGGATTTCCCTATAGTATTTGAGCTTGTCCTCCCTCTCAATAGCTGGGGAAAAGGCTCCCATTTTGGACCGGTAGCGAGGGTCCAACAGGGTGGAGAGACAGAAGTCATCCCTCTTCCGGATGCTGACTATTCGGCTGTCACTAGCCAGGCAAATAAGCATACTGCGGGCTATCTGCACAAGTGACTCCGAGGGGCTCCATGCCTCCATCTCCACTGTATACTGCCACGGTGCTTGCGGGTCATCTGCCTCGTCTTCCTCATCTCCATCTACCTCTTCCAGCTGCTCCTGCTCCTCCTATCTTGTCACCTGGGTAGAAAATCCACTCATTTCACCAGACAATGCATCTGCTCCAATGTCCTCCTCCATTTCAGTCCCCACTGGACCCATGTGGCCGAGAGATGTAGTCGCCACTTCTCCAGTCCCCTGCCCAGACAGATTTTTCAGCATCTGTTCCAGGACATGAAGCATCGGAATGACGTTATTCATCCCGTAGTCCTGGCGACTGACAAATAACGTCGCCTCCTCGAATGGCCTCAACAAATGGCAGGTGTCACGTATGAGCTGCCACTGGCTGACATCAAAGTTACACAGGGGAGTACTCCTGTCCGCCTGGATCATCAAAAAATCGTTAATGGCCTTTCTCTGTTCATACAGTCGGTCCAACATGTGCAGGCTGGAATTCCAACGGGTGGAAACATCGCATATAAGAGTGTGTTGGGGGAACCGTTCTGCCGCTGCAACTCGAGGAGGATGTTCCTGGCTTTGTAGGAATAGATGAAGTGCATGCACAGTTTCCTGGCCATTTTCAGAATCTTCTGAAGATCGGTGGAAGACTTCAGGAACCTTTTCACAACCAGATTGAACACGTGCGCCATGCAGGGCGCATGGACCATCCCTCCTCGGTGCAGCGCGGACACCATGTTCCTCCCATTGTCCGTCACCATGGTTCCGATTTGCAGTTGGCGCGGAGAAAGCCACACATCGATTTCTTGCTGCATGACGCGGAGCAGTTCCTCCCCCGTGTGACTTCATTTGCCGAGGCAAGCCAGGTGTAGAACTGCATGACACCGCTGTGCCCTACACATGTGGTATGATGGAGCAGTACTTGTGGAGGCTGAGATGGTGGTGGTGGTGGAGGAGGAGGAGGCGGACATGGTCGCAGGAGCCGCAGTGGAGGAGAAAGCGGCGTTTCCTGTCCAAGTTGTTGGTGTGCCTGGGCAGGAAGTACATTCACCCAATGGGCCATAAAGGACATGTACTGGCCCTGACCGTAGTTACAGCTCCAGACGTCTGCGCTGCCGTGCACCTTGGAACAAACCGATAAGCTCAAGGACTGGCCCACCTTCTGTTCTACATATTTATGAAGTGCTGGTACTGCCTTTTTGGAAAAGAAATTAAGGATTGGAACTCTCCATCTCGGCTCGGCACAAGCCATTAGTTCTCTGAATGGTGCAGAGTCCACTATTTGGAAAGGGAGGGACTGCAGTACCAACAACATGGACAGGAGCACGGTCAACTGCTGCACCTTAGGATGGTTGGACGAATACTGTTGTCTCTTTGCAATCGCCTCGCTGATCGACTGCTGGCGCCATGAGTACCAGTCTTGGTATGCAGAGGCCTACCCCTCACAACATGACCTCCCATGCCACTCTCCACATCTATACTTTGCCGCCTACTGCAAGAAGCAGGGAATATTGGCCCCATTTCGTCGCTGCCAGGTAGCTGCTGACTGCCCTCCTCAAATTGTTCATCCTCGCTATATAGTGGCGCTGAGCCCAGACCACATACTAGATCTCTGGCTGAGGGAACCGGATGGGACAGAGGCGGGTTGAGGACAGGTGAGGGCCGCTGACCCGCTCCCGGGCCATGCCAACTAAGGGTTGTGTCTGACGATCCCACCAACTCTTGGCTGGAGTTGTCAGATGTCATCTGGGAGGAAGTGGATGACCGAGTCAACCAATCAAGAACCCTTGGGTTGCTGGTCAACACACGGCCGCTAGATGACAGCGAGTGACCCCTGCTGCAACGTCCCTTTGCTGTGCTGTGACCTAGGCCTGCTCCAGGAATGTTTGTGTCACTGCCTCTCACATGTGAAGAGCCTGCCACCTCTCTGTCTGACATTCTGTTTGTTCTAAATTGTACAGACACTGTTTGATGAAGATATCTGTATATGATAAATACACACCCTGTATTTGACTCCAAATGAACCCACTAAGAAGCTTGGGTAAACCTTGGATATAAATTGCGCTCCACAAATGGTCAGGAAAAATTGACTTGTATGTGCCGTTTAAAAACTCTGTGTATTTTACTGAATATAAAAGCACAAACAGGCTTAATTAACCTTCGGATATGAATTATGCTACAGAATTTCTTCCGTGGCGGTGAAAAACAAAGTTTTTTTTAATTAGTACAACTGCCGAAAAATACTTAGTTAACCCTTGTATGTAAATTGCGCAAAAGAATTGAGAAACCAAAATCTTCCAGCTTTGTAGCGTGTTATAATGGCGTGTATTTTACGCTAAACAACAAGAGAAAAACTTGTAATTAACCTTCAGTTATGAATTAGGCTACAGGAAAAATGCTTTTTTTTGCGGTAAAAAAGACGGTTTCTTTTAGTCACCACAACAGCAGAACAACTCTTATTTAACCCTTGGATGTAAATTGCGCAAATGAATTGAGCAGCCAAAAACTACCAGCTTTGTAGCGTGTTACAATGGCGTGTATTTTACGCTACACAACAAGAGAAAAACTTGTAATTAACCTTCAGTTATGAATTATGCTACAGAAATAATTTATTTTTTGGCGGTGAAAAAGATGGATTCTTTTAGTGACTACAACAGCAGAACAACGCTTAATTAACCCCTGGATGTAAATTGCGCAAAAGAATTGAGCAACCAAAAACTACCAGCTTTGTAGCGTGTTACAATGGTGTGTATTTTATGCTACACAACAAGAGAAAAACTTGTAATTAACCTTCGGTTATGAATTATGCTACAGGAAAAATGTCTTTTTTGGCGGTGAAAAAGACGGTTTCTTTTAGTCACCACAACAGCAGAACAACGCTTAATTAACCCCTGGATGTAAATTGCGCAAAAGAATTGAGCAGCCAAAAACTACCAGCTTTGTAGCGTGTTACAATGGCGTGTATTTTACGCTACACAACAAGAGAAAAACTTGTAATTAACCTTCAGTTATGAATTATGCTACAGGAAAATTGTGTTTTTTGGCGGTGAAAAAGACGGTTTCTTTTAGTGACCACAGCAGCAGAACAACGCTTAATTAACCCCTGGATGTAAATTGCGCAAAAGAATTGAGCAGCCAAAAACTACCAGCTTTGTAGTGTGTTACAATGGCGTTTATTCTACGCTACACAACAAGAGATAAACTTGTAATTAACCTTCAGTTATGAATTATGCTACAGAAAAAATGTCTATTTTGGCGGTGAAAAAGACGGTTTCTTTTAGTGACCACAGCAGCAGAACAACGCTTAATTAACCCCTGGATGTAAATTGCGCAAAAGAATTGAGCAACCAAAAACTACCAGCTTTGTAGCGTGTTACAATGGCGTGTATTTTACGCTACACAACAAGAGAAAACTTGTAATTAACCTTCAGTTATGAATTATGTTACAGGAAAAATGTCTTTTTTGGCGGTGAAAAAGACGGTTTCTTTTAGTCACCACAAAAGCAGAACAACGCTTCCTTAACCCCTGGATGTAAATTGCGCAAAAGAATTGAGCAGCCAAAAACGACCAGCTTTGTAGCGTGTTACAATGGCGTGTATTTTACGCTACACAACAAGAGAAAAAATTGTAATTAACCTTCAGTTATGAATTATGCTACAGGAAAATTGTCTTTTTTGGCGGTGAAACAGACGGTTTCATTTAGTCACCACAGCAGCAGAACAACGCTTAATTAACCCTTGGATGTAAATTGCGCAAAAGAATTGAGCAACCAAAAACTACCAGCTTTGTAGCGTGTTACAATGGCGTGTATTTTACGATACACAACAAGAGAAAAACTTGTAATTAACCTTCAGTTATGAATTATGCTACAGTAAAATTGTCTTTTTGGCGGTGAAAAAGACGGTTTCTTTTAGTGACCACAGCAGCAGAACAGCGCTTAATTAACCCCTGGATGTAAATTGCGCAAAAGAATTGAGCAACCAAAAACTACCAGCTTTGTAGCGTGTTACCATGGTGTGTATTTTAAGATACACAGCAAGAGAAAAACTTGTAATTAACCTTTGGTTATGAATTATGCTACAGGAAAAATTTATTTTTTGGCGGTGAAAAAGACGGTTTCTTTTAGTCACCACAACAGCAGAACAACGCTTAATTAACCCCTGGATGTCAATTGCGCGAAATAATTGAGTAGCCAAAATCTACCAGATTTGTAGCGTGTTACACTGGCGTGTATTTTATGCTACACAACAAGAGAAAAACTTGTAATTAATCTTCAGTTATGAATTATGCTACAGGAAAAATGTCTTTTTTGGCGGTGAAAAAGACGGTTTCTTTTAGTGACCACAACAGCAGAACAACGCTTAATTAACCCTTGGATGTAAATTGCGCAAAAGAATTGAGCAACCAAAAACTACCAGCTTTGTAGCGTGTTACAATGGCGTGTATTTTACGCTACACAACAAGAGAAAAACTTGTAATTAACCTTCAGTTATGAATTATGCTACAGGAAAAATGTCTTTTTTGGCGGTGAAAAAGACGGTTTCTTTTAGTCACCACAACAGCAGAACAACGCTTAATTAACCCCTGGATGTAAATTGCGCAAAAGAATTGAGCAGCCACAAACTACCATCTTTGTAGCGTGTTACAATGGCGTGTATTTTACGCTACACAACAAGAGGAAAACTTGTAATTAACCTTCAGTTATGAAATATGCTACAGGAAAAATGTCTTTTTTGGCGGTGAAAAAGATGGTTTCTTTTAGTGACCACAGCAGCAGAACAACGCTTAATTAACCCCTGGATGTAAATTGCGCAAAAGAATTGAGCAGCCAAAAACTACCAGCTTTGTAGCGTGTTACAATGGCGTGTATTTTACGCTACACAACAAGAGAAAAACTTGTAATTAACCTTCGGTTATGAATTATGCTACAGGAAAAATGTCTTTTTTGGCAGTGAAAAAGACAGTTTCTTTTAGTGACCACATCAGCAGAACAACGCTTAATTTACCCCTGGATGTAAATTGCGCAAAAGAATTGAGCAACCAAAAATGAAGTGGTATTTGTATTGTAAAAACGCTGTTTCTTTAAATGAATACAACAGGAACAGGCTTAGATAACCCTTGGATATTCAATGTGCTGTGAGCAGATAGCATTAAAATGTATATGCAGCTGCACTGGACGCACACTGGACTTCAGATCCAAAACCCCACAAAATCAGAAATTGAACGTTAAAGGGAATGTTTAATAAAAAATGAGTTATTTTATAACTCACATTTTTATGTTAAACACATTTTTTAAGAATTTTTGGTTATATTTATTTTTAATTTTCCATATCACTTTCAATATTTTTTAATAATTCTTAAGTCCTGCCGTTTTCACTTTGACCACTAAGCCTAATAACAGTCTGACACTTCCTGCCCTATAGATCAAGATTTTCAGCAGTGTGTTCATTATTAACACAAACAGGGTCAAACTGAAAGGAGACACCAGTGTGAATAGATAACACAGAATCCACCAGTCACAAGAGGAGATAGTCACAGCTCTCACCCCCCTCCTCCCTGCAGAGTGAATTCGTCCTAGGTCACACAGCATGACTAGAAAACTGTCCTATTGAAGTCTATGGGACAGAAACAGTATTAAGTCTCCTATGTGCATGAAGCTGCTGTAAAGTATCTCTCTGACTGCTGTTAAAGCAATGCAAACAAGGCCTAGTGGCCAAAGTGAAAACTGCAAGACTTAAGAATTATTAAAAAATATTGAAAGTGATATTAAAAATTAAAAAGAAATATAACCAAAAATTCTTAAAAAATGTGTTTAACATAAAAACGTGAGTTAAACAATAATTAATTTTTGATGACACATTCCCTTTAAGAGAAGCAGTCTCTGAGACAAGCTGTGACACCCCCCAAAAATCGCTGTATAAAAATCAGTTCTTTAGTAAGATATATCATTAGCAGCCGTGGCAGCACCTTCCCTAATCAGTACAGTGAGAGCGGTATGAGCTCCCAGCATCGCGCCCGGACTTATATAGTGCGGTGACGTCACAGATTCCCGCCGGTCTCTGATTGGCTTCATCTCTGCACATGTCATGTATCCTATGCCCTTCTTCCTCCCAGAGTTCTTTGCCCCATGTAACACAATGTGCTCGCAGCCATTTTATCAATCAAAAGCACACTTCGTTCACGCGAAGTACCCCAAACTTCGACTTCGTTCCGAACCGAAGTTTTCCTGGAATTCTAAACAAATTCCACTTCGTTAGAATCAATTCGCCCATCTCTAACCACAGCATGACCCTTAAACCTGCATGACCCAAAAATTAAAAAGTGCCAGAAGGCAATATTATTTGAACCATCATTTTAGTTGAACTGCACATTGACTATTCCTGTCTGGAACACAGCAGACCTAAACCCGTCTGACCAAGATTAAAAGTGCCAGAAAAAGGATCTTTCACCCCATTTTAGTTGAACTGGACATTGATTGCTGTTTTGGACCAGCATGCCTAAATTCTGCTGACCACAGTTAAAAGTGCGGAAAAAAGGGAAACTTTACCACATTTAGTGGAATAGGACATTGACTATCATTGTCCGGACCGAGAATGACCCTTAAACCTGAATGAACAAGATTAAAAAGTGCAAAAAATTAGTCTTTGAACTAACCATTTTAGTTGAAACTGGACATAGACTATCACCCTCCTGGACCGTAGCATGAAAACCCTTTAAATCTGCATGACCCACAGATTAAAAAGTGCCGGAAAAAGGAGTCTTTCAACCACCATTTTAGTTGAACAGGACATAGACTATCACCGTCCTGGACCGTAGCATGACCCTTAAATCTGCATGACCCACAGATTAAAAAGTGCCGGAAAAAGGAGTCTTTGAACCACCATTTTAGTTGAACAGGACATAGACTATCACTGTCCTGGACCATAGCATGACCCTTAAATCTGCATGAGCCACAGATTAAAAGTTCCGGAAAAAGGAGTCTTTCAACTACCATTTTAGTTGAACAGGACATTGACTATCACTGTCCTGGACCCCAGAATGACACATAAAACTGCATGACCCACAAATTAAAAATAGCCAGATGGCAGAATGATTTGACCCATCATTTTAGTTGAACTGCACATTGACTATTCCTGTCCTGGAACACAGCATGACCCTTAAACCTTCCTGACCCACAGATTAAAAAGTGCCAGAAAAAGGAGTCTTTCAACCACCATTTTAGTTGAACTGGACATAGACTATCACCGTCCTGGACCGCAGCATGACCCTTAATTCTGCATGACCCACAGAATAAAAAGTGCCGGAAAAAGGAATCTTTCAACCACCATTTTAGTTGAATAGGACATTGACTATCACTGTCCTGGACCGCAGAATGACCCTTAAATCTGCATGACCCACAGATTAAAAAGTGTCAGAAAAAGGAGTCTTTGAACCACCATTTTAGTTGAAAATGGCATTGACTATGCCTGTCCTGGACCGGCAGCATGAACCTTAAATCTACATGACCCACAGATTAAAAAGTGCCCGGGAAAAAAGGGGTCATTGAACAACCATTTTAGTTGAACTTTACATAGACTATCTACGTACTGGACAGTAGCATGACCCTTAAATCTGAATTACACACAGATTAAAAAGTGCCGGAAAAAGGAGTCTTTCAACCACCATTTTAGTTGAACCGGACATAGACTATCACTGTCCTGGACCATAGCATGAACCTTAAATCTACATGACCCACAGATTAAAAAGTGCCGGAAAAAGGAGTCTTTGAACCACCATTTTAGTTGAACAGGACATAGACTATCACTTTCCTGGACCGTAGCATGACCCTTAAAACTGCATGAGCCACAGATTAAAAGTTCTGGAAAAAGGAGTCTTTCAACTACCATTTTAGTTGAACAGGACATTGACTATCACTGTCCTGGACCGCAGAATGACCCTTAAACCTGCATGACCCACAAATTAAAAAGTGCCAGAAGGCAGTATTATTTGAACCATCATTTTAGTTGAACTGCACATTGACTATTCCTGTCCTGGAACACAGCATGACCCTTAAACCTGTCTGACCCACAGATTAAAAAGTGCCAGAAAAAGGAGTCTTTCAACCACTATTTTAGTTGAACTGGACATTGACTATGCCTGTCCTGGACCGCAACATGACCCTTAATTCTACATGACCCACAAATTAAAAAGTGCCGGAAAAAGGAATCTTTCAACCACCATTTTAGTTGAATAGGACATTGACTATCACTGTCCTGGACCGCAGAATGACCCTTAAATCTGCATGACCCACAGATTAAAAAGTGCCAGAAAAGGAGTCTTTGAACCACCATTTTAGTTGAACTGGACATTGACTATCCCTGTCCTGGACCGCAGCATGACCCTTAAATCTACATGACCCACAGATTAAAAAGTGCCGGAAAAAGGAGTCTTTGAACCACCATTTTACTTGAACTGGACATAGACTTTCACCGTCATGGACCGTAGCATGACCCTTAAATCTGCATGACCCACAGATTAAAAAGTGCCGGAAAAAGGAGTCTTTCAACCACCGTTTTAGTTGAACAGGACATAGACTATCACTGTCCTGGACCATAGCATGAACCTTAAATCTGCATGACCCACAGATTAAAAAGTGCCGGAAAAAGGAGTCTTGAACCACCATTTTAGTTGAACAGGACATAGACTATCACTGTCCTGGACTGTAGCATGACCCTTAAATCTGCATGAGACACAGATTAAAAGTTCCGGAAAAAGGAGTCTTTCAACCACCATTTTAGTTGAACAGGACATTGACTATCACTGTACTGGACCATAGCATGAACCTTAAATCTGCATGACCCACAGATTAAAAAGTGCCGGAATAAGGTGTAATTTAACCACCATTTTAGTTGAACAGGACATAGACTATCACTGTCCTGGACCGTAGCATGACCCTTAAATCTGCATGAGCCACAGATTAAAAGTTCCGGAAAAAGGAGTCTTTCAACCACCATTTTAGTTGAACAGGACATTGACTATCACTGTCCTGGACCGCAGAATGACCCTTAAATCTGCATGACCCACAGATTAAAAAGTGCCAGAAAAAGGAGTCTTTCAACCACCATTTTAGTTGAACTGGACATTGACTATGCCTGTCCTGGACTGCAGCATGACCCCAAAACCCGCATGACCCACAGATTAAAAAGTGCCGGAAGAAAGTAGTCTTTGAACTACAATTTTAGTTGAACTGGACATTGAGTATACCTGTCCTGGACCGCAGCATGACCCTTAAATCTACCTGACCCACAGATTAAAAAGTGCCTGAAAAAGGAGTAATTGAACCATCATTTTAGTTGAACAGGACATTGACTATCCCTGTCCTGGACCGCAGCATGACCCTTAAATCTACATGACCCACAGATTAAAAAGTGCCGGAAAAGGGAGTCTTTGAACCACCATTTTAGTTGAACTGGACATTGACTAGACCTGTCCTATACCACAACATGACCGCTAAACCTGTTTGACCCACAGATCACAAAGGTTGCACTATGTATTTTTGTACATGATGTCATTTGTATATTTTTTGGTAACTGACATTCGTTTACAGATTTTATTTAGGGAAGTTTTATTTATAGTTTTACATTATTATCATTTTGCTTTTTTTCCAAGTGTGGTAACATACAACATACACCCCTCTCTGCAGTTTAAAAGGTATTTTTAACACATGTAGATGTGTTAATTCGTTTTGCACACCCCCCTTAAATTATTAAAATTTCCTAATCAAACCCCCAAAACACTTTTTCGTTGAGAAGACATTTGCCCTCCTGGCTTCTGAGAGTGATTCAGCCAATGAATTCCTTGGTTTCATTTTTCCTCCAAATCTATCTTCAGTGATTAGGGACAGACTCCCCTGGATTTCAGATGATGCGACCCCATAGTGACTCCAGCCCCAGAAAATTTTAAGCCTCAAATTGTGCAATTTGTGTCCAGCCCTGGAGCCCTTTTTGACACTACTTAACCTAAACTTTTTCAAAATCTTATTTTTTAGAGAAATTTGAAGCTCTCCTGCTTGCCCCTGACAGTGAGAGCCAGTGCTGCCGTCAGTCATCTGATAACACGGAGGTTCAGCTGCCAGAGCCAGAGTTACAGTTGGTGCGGTGAGAGCCAAGGCTAGCGTTCGTCATCTATTAACACGCAGGTTCAGCTAGCAGGGCCGGAGTTACATTGGGTGAGGTGAGAGCCCAGGCTGTGGTCCGTCATCTATGAACACGGCATAAATGCCCTTATGACGCAGCAACGAAAACAGTCATGCTGAAGCAGAGTGCAGAAGTGAGCTCAGACCTCCAGCCTTCCTCAGTACACAGTCAAGACCTGGGTAGCGCTTGAGAAATGTCTGCCTCCACGAGAGCGCTTGCCCCTCCGTATGAGTGCGGACCAATTGAGTTTCACTTGGAAATGCTGGTGGTTGACGCTCCTGTTCCAACCAGGTGCCCTTTTTCTTGGCTTTCTTTTTCTCGTTTTACTCAACGTGCTGGAGGAAATTGTCTCTGTTCTTGGGGTGGCGAATCTGCTCCACACTTCATGTCCTCTGAATAACCTACATCTGTTCAAGTCTTCCTTTACCTCCCTTGTACAATTCAGAGGAATATTTGTATCAGCTATTTTGTACATGCAATTTTTTTAGTAGTTTAATTCTAGAAAACACATTTTTAAAATAGGATGGTGTAAGGGGTGGCGCCGTGTCCCGCCCTGTTGGTCGCGGGCGCATCTGTGTCCCCATCTCCAGGCGCCCAGCGGAGATGACTGGCTCCGCTGACCAGGCTACGGTTCGCGGGGGCATCCGTCCCATCCGCTTACCTGTCCACGCTCCCATTCTGCGCCCTCCCCCTGCAGGCCGGAATGCGCACGCGTGCCCCCTAGCGCTCGTTCATGTGAAGGGACAGCGCACCGGTGATTGGATAATTGCCGGGCGCTGACCCTATATAATGTATGTGTCCACGTCACGTCCCTGCTGGATCTTTGTTGCCTCAGTGCCCTAGAAATAGCGTTATCCATGTATCCTGTCTCTGCCATGTTCCTGACCCTTGCCTACGTTTCTCGACTCCGAACCTTGCCGCCTGCCCTGACCTTCTTGCTACATTTATTGACCACGAATCTTGCCGCCTGCCCTGACCTTGCCGTCTGTTCCCGACTATGTCTACGGCTCACGATTCTGTACCACGCTACACCTCGGCTGCCACCGCAAGCAAGTCCCGTCAGGGGTAGTGACCTGGTAGACTTCCGCCGCAGCAAGTCCATCCCGCTTTGCGGCAGGCTCTGGTGAAAACCGGGACCTACTTAGACTTCACTCCCTGGTGTGGCTTACACCATCGCTTGCGGTGGTCCAGAGGACCCACACACCTATCCGGCCATTCCCAGTAAGATCCAGCCATGGATCCCGCCAAGGTGCCTCTGCCAAGCATCGCGGATCTCACGACTATGGTTGCCCAACAATCGCAACAGATCGCACAACAGGCACAGCAATTGGGCCAGCTCTCCATCATGATTTGTCAGCTCCTTGCATCCCATCAACAGTCTCCGCCTCCGTCTGTGGCTCCGTCTACACCCGCTGTTCCTTTGGCCACCGTGGGACCCAAGCTTCGGCTTCCTCTGCCTCCAAATTTGACGGGGACCCCAAGATTTAGGGGTTTTATTATCCAGTGCTCTATGCACGTGGAACTGATGGCCGATCAGTTCCCCTCGGAGAGTCAAAAGTGGCCTTCGTGGTGAGTCTGCTATCCGGGAAGGCTCTGGCTTGGACGAACCCCCTCTGGGACAGGAGTGAACCTGTGACCGCTGATCTACAGATCTTCCTCCACGAATTTCGCGCCGTCTTCGAGGAACCGGCGCTTGCATCCTCTGCTTAAACCGCGCTCTTGAGCCTTCAACAGGGTGATTCCTCTGTGGGAGACTATGCAGTTCAATGCCGCACCCTGGCTTCGGAACTGGCTTGGAATGACGCCGCTCTTTGCACCACTTTCAAAAAGGGTCTGTCAGCAGGGTAAAAGACGCTTTGGCAGCAAGAAACCTCCCGTCCTGCCTGAGAGAATGAATCCACCTAGCCACCTGCATCGATGTAAGGTTCGCTGAAAGGCAGGAAGAGCTCTGCCAAGAAAGAGACTCTGCAGGCCCCCGTTGGCTTCTTCGCCTGGCTCCGGTATTCCAGCGTTCTCCTTTGCCGCCTCCTCAAGCCTCTGATACGGAACCCATGCAGGTGGATCGGGCCCACTTATCAGAGCAAGAGCTGACTCGCTGTCGGGCAGAGAACTTATGCCTCTACTGCGCCAGCCCGGATGATTTCCGCAGAAGCTGTCCGTAACATCCCCAGCGTGCGGGAAACGCTCGCACCTAGGTGCCATAAGAGAGGTGACCCTAGGTGCTGATTCCTCCTCTCCACGTTTAATGATGCCAGTGGAGGTGACATCTGATATGGGCCTATTGTTCCGGACTTCTGCCTTGCTGGACTCTGGGTCAGCCGGAGACTTCATCCATGCCTCCTTGGTAACCCGATACCGCTTGCCAGTAGTCCGTCTGGAGAAGCCTCTGCTTATTTCTTCGGTCAGTGGGGAGCTTCTTAGTGACCCCATCCAGTACATAACCCGGCGGGTGACCCTCCATGTAGGGGCTCTACATAAGGAGAAGATCTCGTTCCATGTTCTGCCTCGTGCTTCCTCGGCGATTCTCTTGGGACTTCCCTGGCTGCAACGTCACGCCCCTATGCTCGATTGGAAGACAGACGAGGTCCTGCGTTGGGGACCGGAATGTCGGAACCTCTGTTTTGAAGCACCACGCCCGGTGTCTACCACTTCTCCACAGTCGCCCGCCAAGCCGCTGCCAGGCCAGCTAGTGGAGTACCAGAATTTTGGGGATGTATTCCCTGAAAAGCAGGCTGAGACTCTGCCGCCACATCGGCCTTATGACTGCCCAATTGACCTCCTCCCTGGGACTAGTCCCCCCCGGGGAAGGGTCTATCCGCTGTCCGTGCTGGAGACTCAGGCCATGTCAGCCTATATAAGAGAACCTGCAGAAAGGATTTATTCGCAAATGCTCCTCCCAGGGGGGAGCCGGATTCTTCTTTGTGCAGAAAAAGGATGGTTCCCTCCATCCGTGTATTGACTATAGGGGTCTAAATAAAATCACCTTGAAAAATTGCTACCAGCTCCCACTGATCTCGGAGCTTTTTGATCGCCTCAGGGGGGCTAAGGTGTTCTCCAAATTGGACCTTCGTGGAGCCTATAACCTCATCAGAATTCGGGAAGGTAAGGAGTGGAACAGTTTTTAATACCCGAGATGGACATTTTGAATATCTCATGATGCCGTTTGGGTTATGCCACGCTCCAGCTATGTTCCAAGAACTTTTCAATGATGTCTTCAGGGATCTATTGGACACCTGCATCATAGTGTATCTGGATGACATCCTGATCTTCTCCCCCGATCTCCAGACCCATCGGACACAGATGCGCCAGGTTCTGAGACGTTCTGCGCAACAACCGACTGACGCCAAGCTGGAGAAATGTTTATTCCACCCGACCCGCTTACATTCCTGGGGTAATATAGTCTCGGCTAAGGGTCTGCAGATGGACCCGGCAAAACTCTCTGCGGTTCTGCAATGGCCCCTTCCTGTTGGTCTTCGGGCGATTCAGCGCTTTCTGGGCTTCGCCAATTATTACCGGCAATTCATTCCCCACTTCTCCACCTTAGTGGCTCCCATTGTGGCCCTCACCAGGAAGAATGCGAATCCGAGATGCTTGCCTCCGGAGGCTGAAAAGGCGTTTAGCGAACTAAAGACTGTCTTCTCCTCGGCGCCTGTCTTAGTCTGGCCAGATCCTGAGAAGCCTTTCTCTATGGAGGTGGATGCCTCTTCCGTGGGCGCAGGGGCAGTTTCCCCAAACCCGAAAGGCCCCAAAGGGGGCTTTTCATGTGCGGGTTCTTCTCCCAAAAAATTTTCCCGGCAGAGTTGGAATTTGCCCTTGGGGATCGGGAGCTCTTGGCCATCAAGTTGGACCTGGAGGAATGGTGACATCTGCTGGAGGGGGCGTGTCACCCAATTGACATCTTTACGGATCACAAGAATCTCTTGTATCTTCAAACGGCCCAGCACCTAAACCCTCGCAAAGCCAGGTGGTCTCTCTTTTTCTCACGTTTTGACTTTCGCATTCCCTTCGGGCCTGCTGAGAAAAACGTCAAGGCTGAGGCCCTCTTCCATGCCTCGGATGTGGTTGGTGAGGAACCCGTGTCACAGCACATTATTTCTCCCGAACGGTTGGTTCACGTGGCTCCCGTGGATCTCAAAGACGTTCCTGCGGGCAAGACTTATGTGCCACGGGCGCACAGGAAGAGAAATACGGAGTGGGGGCATAGTTCCCCCATTGGCTGGTCACCCCGGAGCACGGAAAATTTCCCATGCTCTTTTTTTCTCAGCACTACTGGTGGCCAACCTGGCACAAGACGTAAAGGACCCTTTACCCTCTCTGTGTCACGTGCGCTTGAAACAAGGTCCCACGTCACGGGCCTGCAGGTCTCTTACATCCGCTGACCTTCCCCAAAATCCCCTGGACAAAAAATAGCCATCTGGGTGGTCACGGACCGATTCTCGAAGATGTCACACTTTGTGCCGCTTCCTGGCCTGCCCTCTGCACCACAATTGGCTGCTCACTTCTTCCGGCACATTTTCCGTCTGCATCAGTTACCTTCGCATATCGTCTCCAACCGGGGAGTTCAATTTGTATCCCGATTTTGGCGGGCGCTATGTTCCTGTTTGCAAGTCAAGCTAGACTTTTCTTTGGCCTACCACCCTCAGTCCAACGGACAGGTGGAAAGAGTTAATCAAATCCTGGGAGAATATTTGCGTCATTTTGTTTCCGGACGTCAGGACAACTGGGCCAAGCTGCTCCCCTGGGCCGAGTTTTCTTACAACCATCGTGACTCGGATGTAGCCGGTGCTTCTCCATTTTTTGTAGTCTATGGCCGCCACCCGCGCCCTCCCCTTCCCCTGCCTACAGGTTCAGAGGTGCCCGATGTGAATGACCAAGTTTGGGATATAAAGGCCATCTGGCAAGAGACTCGATGTTCCCTACTTTGGGCCTCCGCTCGTATGAAGTCCCAGGCAGACAAGAGAAGAAGACCGGCTCCGACATTCCTCCCAGGGGACAGGGTGTGGCTTTCTTCAAAGTACATATGTCTGAAGATTCCCAGCCAAAAGTTGGGTCCTCACTTCCTGGGACCCTTCAAGGTGCTCCGGCAGCTTAACCCAGTGACGTACAAGCTCTGCTTACCCCCATCGCTCCGGATCCAAAACTCCTTCCACGTCTCCCTCCTCAAGCCTCTGGTCCTGCACCGCTTTTCTCAGAAGAAAGTATCGCCCCCCCGGTAGCTGATTCTGCTGACATCTTAGAAGTACAGACATCCTGGCCATGAAGACTGTCAGAGGGAAGCGCTTCTTCCTTGTAGATTGAAAGGGCTTCGGACCCGAGGAGAGATCCTGGGAGCCAGAATCGAATATTTTGAATCAAGATCTCATCCACCGGTTCCATCAGGCGAAAAAGGAGGGGATGCCGAAGGGGGGGTACTGTAACGGGTGGCGCCGCGTCCTGCCCTGCGGGTCGCGGGCGCACCCGTGTTCCCATCTCCAGGCGCCCGGCGGGGACGGGTGGCGCTGCTGACCGGGCAACGGTTCGCGGGCGCACCCGTCCCATCCGCTTACCTGTCCATGCTCCCGTTCTGCGCTTTCCCCCTACCGGCCGGAATGCGTGTGCTCGTTCATGTGGATTTAAAGGGACAGCGCACCGGTGATTGGATAATTGCCGGGCACTGACCCTATATAATGTATGTGTCCACGTCACTTCCCTGTTGGATCTTTGTTGCCTCCGTGCCCTAGAGAAATCGTTATCCGTGTATCCTGTCTCTGCCGTGTTCCTGACCCTTGCCTACGTTTCTCGACTCCGAACCTTGCCGCCTGCCCTGACCTTCTTGCTACGTTTATTGACCACGAATCTTGTCGCTTGCCCTGACCTTGCCGTCTGTTCCCGACTGCGTCTACGCCTCACGATTTTGTACCACGCTACACCTCAGCTGCCACCGCAAGCAAGTCACGTCAGGGGTAGCGACCTGGTAGACTTCCGCCGCAGCAAGTCCATCCCGCTTTGTGGTGGGCTCTGGTGAATACCGGGACCTACTTAGACTCCGCTCTCAGGCGTGGCTTACACCATCGCTTGCAGTGGTCCAGAGGATCCACTATCCCGGCCCTTACAATGACAACCTAAAAACTAAATTTTTTATTAACCCATTTCCATTGTGTAAAAGTAGCAAAACATAAAAAACTATACCGTATATACTCGAGTATAAGCCGACCAGAGTATAAGCCGAGGCACCTACTTTTGCCCAAAAAAAACTGGGAAAACTTATTGACTCGAGTATAAGCCTAGGGTGGAAAATGCAGCGGATACTGGTAAATTATAAAAATGGATACCAATAAAATTACACTAATTGAGCCATCAGTAGATTAAATGTTTTTGAATATTTATTTCAAAGAAAACCAGTAAACTAGCTCTGTAAGTTTAAAAGAGGGTCAATAAAAACAATCTGGTATTAACAATAACTTAAAAAGTACAAAAAAAACTTGCTCAATCAGCAACCAAGCTAAAACCTAAGAGTTAAAGTCCTTCAAAACTGGATTCCTCCTCATCATCTGTATGTCCAAACAGAGCTTCAGCATTAGCTGCTGTGAGGTTATCAGCATAGACATTGTCATCATCACTGAGTTCGCAGTCATCACCATCACTGCCGTCATTCTCATACAAAGCGCTGTCTTCACTGCCATCGATAGCATTACTGATGCCACATTTCTTGAAGGCGCGTTGCACCATGTCCTCTGGAATCTCTTCCCATGCATCACGGACCCACTTTGCTATCAATTCTATGTTGGGCTTCTTCAGATTTCCAACTTTTGTCAGTCGGGTTTGACCAGATGACATCCATTCATGCCACATCTTTCGAACACGGTCTTTAAAAGGTTTATTTAAGCAGACCTCTATGGGCTGCAATACAGATGTAAGCCCACCTGGAATAACGGCCAAAGTAACTTGAGTAGACTTTGCCAATTTTTTTACATCATTAGATGTGTGGGCTCTGAACATATCCCAAACTAGCAATGATGGTTTTTTCTTTAAGGCTGCTCCTGGTCGTCCGTTCCAAATTTCTTCCAGCCATTTTTTTTGTTCCGTCTTCATCCATCCAGCCTTTAATATGTGCACGCACTGTAATGCGTGGTGGGAATTTGACCTTTTTAGGCAAGGTATTTCTTTTAAAAATAATGACAGGCCGTAGCTTCGTTCCGTTAGCCAAACATGACAGAACGACTGTGAAATGTTTTTTTTTCATTTCCCGTGGTTCTTAGTAAGATAGTTTTCTCCCCCAAACTTGCCACAGTTCTGTTGCTTGGAAGATCAAAGGTCATAGGTGTTTCATCCATATTCCCAATATCTCCCAGGTCATAGTTATGGATCTTTCTTTGTTTGATGATGAAAGAATGGAATGACATCACTTTTTCCTCAAGGTCTCTTGGCAACTTCTGTGAAATCTTTGTTCTTTGCCGCAAACATAGGCCAAATCTATTCATGAAGCGGGTACACCATCCTGCTGACGCAACAAGATTTTCAATGCCCGGTGCTTTTAATTTATCATCTTTAGCCATTTGAAGGGCATGTAAGCGAATTCCCATTCGTGTTACGCAGTAACCATTTTGACGACACTCCATAACCCATTTATGCAATTCAGTCTCAAGAGCCCCATATGAAGTTGTTAAACCGCGTCGAGCTTTTTTTGCCTTTGGAATCTTTTCCAAGTCAGCTTTCATTTTCCTCCACTCCCTCACTTGTTTTTCGTCAACACAAAACTCCCTACTTGCAATACTGTTATTGCTTTCTTCTGCTCTTGACACAACCTGAAGTTTAAAACTAGCTTCATATGACCTCCGTTTTTGTTTTGGTCCAGGATTAGAAGTATTGGGATCCATTTCTAACAGGATAAAAAAAGACTTTGATAAAGTAAACCCTTTCCTAGTAGGCAGGTATAGACAGTTTAATGTCCCCCATAGGCAGTTTAATAAAGGCATAGACAGGTATAGGCTGTTTAATGTCCCCCATAGGCGGTTTTATAGCCACATAGGCATGTATAGGCAATTTAATGTCCTCCATAGGCTGGTATACGCAGGTAATTGTCCCCCCAAGGCAGGTATAGGCAGGTATAGGGAGGTTATTGTCTCACACAAGGCAGGTATAGGCAGGTATAGGGAGGTTATTGTCTCCCCCAAGGCAGGTATAGGCAGCTTATTCACCCCCCACCCCCCAAGGCAGGTATAGGTAGGTTTAGGCAGCTTATTCACCCCCCCACCCCCACTGCAGGTATAGGTAGGTATAGGCAGCATATTCCCCCACACCCCCCCCCCCACCCCCCACCCCCACGGCATGTATAGGTAGGTATAGGCAGCTTATTCACCCCCCACGGCAGGTATAGGTAGGTATAGGCAGCTTATTCACCCCCCACGGCAGGTATAGGTAGGTATAGGCAGCTTATTCACCCCCCACCCTCCACGGCAGGTATAGGTAGGTATAGGCAGCTTATTTCCCCCCACCCCTCAAGGCAGGTATAGGTAGGTATAGGCAGCTTATCCCCCCCACCACCCAAGGCAGGTATAGGTAGGTATAGGCAGCTTATTCACCCCCCACCCCCCCAAGGCAGGTATAGGTAGGTATAGGCAGCTTATTCACCCCCCCCAGCAGGTATAGGTAGGTATAGGCAGCTTATTCACCCCCACCCCCCACGGCAGGTATAGGTAGGTTTAGGCAGCTTATTTCCCACCACCGCTCAAGGCAGGTATAGGTAGGTATAGGCAGCTTATTCACCCCACCCCCACCCCCCAAGGCAGGTATAGGTAGGTATAGGGAGCTTATTCCCCCACCCCCACCCCCCAAGGCAGGTATAGGTAGGTATAGGCAGATATAGACCCCCCCCCCAAAAAAAAAAATGCAAGTACTTACCTCAATCCCCCGTTGCTCCGCCTCCTCGTCGCTCCGCCTCCTCGTCTCTCCGTCTCCCGGCCGCTCTGTCTTGTTGCCGGCACAAAGCGCGTGATGTCATCATGCCGCGCACGCAGCGTGATGACATGCGCTGCCTGTGCCGGATACTCCGTACAGTCGCGAGTGTGCGGCTGCCCGGAGTCCACTGCGGAGCACGGAGCGCTCGCTCTGTGCCCCGCAGTGGTATCTCCTCTCCTGCATGCGCTCCGGAGGAGTCGCAAGCAGGGGAAGAGATAGCGGACAGTGCCCGGGCCACCGCAGCGCTCGGGGACTGTGGGCTTACTGGGCATTCAGTTATATGCGCTCCCTGAGGAGCCGCATATAACTGAAGTGTCCCTGACTCGAGTATAAGCCTAGGGGAGATTTTTCAGCACATTTTTTGTGCTGAAAAACTCGGCTTATACGCGAGTATATATGGTATATAATTTATATAATTGCGATTGCATCGACCCGCAGAGTAAAATTATACTGTCACTTATGTACGGCGAATGCTGTAAAAATGAAACAATTGTGAAACTGAAGATTTTTTTGATTTTTTTTATTTTCATGGCACTAAGCTAAAAAAAACAGCAGCACACCTGTGTGCCCAAGTTGCACAGATGAGATCCCTGAGTGGTGTTGCATTCAAAATGGAGTGACTTCTGGAAGGTTTCAACTGTTCTGGTACTTTGGAGGCTTTGCAAATGCAACATGGCACCCACCAAAATCTGCGTTCCAAAAGCCAAAAAGTTTTCCCTCCCTTGTACACCTTGCCATGCGCCCAAACAGCAGTTTACACCCACATATAGGGTATTGCTGAAGTAGGAAGAAATAGTGTAGTAAATTATGGGGTGCTTTTTTCAGGATTCCTTATAAAAATTAAACATTTTTTAGCTAAATCTTCAGATTATTGGAAAAAAATAAATATTATTATTTTCACAGCCTAATATTTAACAAAAATGTCTAACACTGTGGGGTGATGTACTCACTTCAAATTGGGATATCCTATAAAGAAAAAAAAACATAAAAATAAATAAAAAAAATAAATAAAAAAAAAAACACGGCAGGGAAAGTGGGGAATGTATTGAGTTGCATTTCCCTGTTACTGTGTTCCAGTGAATAATGGATAAAAATTTAAAATCTGCAAGATTTAATTTCTATGAAACACTAAAGGGTTAACAAATTTTGTTGTGTTGTTTTGAATACCTTGAGTGTTGTAGTTTCTTAGATGAAGTCATTTATTGGGGTTATCTTACACACAAGCCCCTCAAAGCCACATCATACCTGGACTAGTCCTTAAAAAAATTCAGTGTTACAGCCCCTTAATGTCCTAAAAAATATGAGATTGTTTTAACAGAACCTTCCCTCCAACTGATGCCCAACATAAAGTAGATTATGGTAGAATGGAGATGTTCTTTATTTATTAATCTGTTGCGTTGATTATCATGCTCACACAGAAGTTTTTTAATCTTTGAAAGTAGCAAATTTTTCCAAATGCTCACAATATTTTCATATTTTTCACAAATAAACAAGGATTGTTTATTTTAATTGCTAACTTAAAGTACAATGCATCGCGAGAAATCTCTAATTCACATGAATAGATAAAACCATTAGGGCATGTCCCCACGGCAAAGGTTTTCGGCCGGTTTTTCAGCCGGTTTGCGGTTTTTCAGATCCTCCGCCTGAAAAAACCGTCCGAAACTTGAGCCACCAATTGTGCTCTGCATGCAAAACTTGTGCAGCAGTCCAACCTGCACAGGTTTTGCCGTCGGAAGGGTTTTTGCGCTGGCGGTCCGGCCCGCCAAAACATTGTAGAAGCACAATCTTCTGTCCGGTTTCCCGATGGAAGATGTGCTTCTCAATGGGAGGGGGGAGGGCTGTTCTCTGCTAATCGGGCGTGGGGACGGGCGCAAAACAGGACGAATACCGGCCGGCAAACCGGCCGGTATTTGTCCTGTGCCGTGTAAACGCGCCCTTAAAAGTTAAATCTCCGATATAAAGTGAACCGATAAAAAGTTTAATCCGATGTCATATTTGGAAAAAAAGGGCTTGGTTTTTAAAGGGGGTTTTCTTCAGTACAGCTTTTGTAGACCTTGAGCAGCTGTTTCTCTATCTCTTACAGCTTCAATCAGGCGGCGAGTTTCACTCCTCCCAGTAGTGGTGGGGAGGTCCTCTCTTCAGTGGGCAGGTTTCCCGTTCACTGAAGATGGGTGAAAATCATTTCATTACTCTTGTGAGCAGGAAAGGGAGGCGACCGCGAGGGGAGGATGGCACCAGTCTCTGCAGACCTCCTGCAGGGCACGTGGTCAGTTCTCATAACCTGGTGAACTGTCACCTCCTGCCTCAAGTTCCTTGGCAAACCAGGACACCCTGCATTGGGTGTGAAACAGTTTTATACCATACCAAGCCCTGAAAATGGTTTAAAACAAATGTGAGTAAAATGCAACACTGCTCACCCCTCCCTTATCAGGCAGGGTCTGAGACAGACAGGCTTTTGAAAGGAGAGGTGATGAGTTATGTTGTGTAGCCCAGGACTCTGCTTTGAACAGCATTGAAATGGCTTTTTTTGTTTGTTACCAGTTTTGGGCTTTCTTGGTACACCTGTGCACCGAGGTGAAATAGTACCTGTTATTTTGTGCAATTTTGTTCAAAGACCCACCTTGTTTGTACTAACATTAGGATACGAAAATTTTTAGTTAACTGCTGTTGTATTTCATAGGTTGCAAAACCACCTTTTATTACCCCTGTATACATTTTAATTAGGTGTTTTTACTTTGGCGGCTGCCAATTTTTGTTCAATGAACCCATCCGTTTATAGTTATTTTAGGGATACAGAAGATTTGCTAGTTATCTGCTTGTGTTTTTCCATAGGTGCAAAACCCACCTTTGATATTATCCGTATACATTTTTTTATTAGGTGTTTTTCACTTTGGCGGTAGCCCATTTTTTTTGTTCAAAGACCCATCTTTGTACTTAATAGTTGGATAAGACATTCGCTAGTAAGTTGAAGGTGTGAATTTCATAGGTGCAAAACTCACCTTTTATTATCCTGGTATACATTTTAATTAGGTGTTTTTCACTTTGGCGCAGCCACATATTGTTCAAAGACCATCTTGTACTTATATTTGGTAACAGAAATTGCGTAGTAATTGCAGGTGTGTATTTCATAGGGTGCAAAACCCACCTTTAATTATCCGTTATACATTTTAATTTAGGTGGTTTGTTTCGCATTGGCGCAGCCCACTTTGTTCAAAAGACCCATCATCTGGTACTTTATATTAGGATACAGACAATTTGCTAGTAATTGCAGGTTGTTATTCCATAGGTGCTCAAAAACCTACTTTCTAATATATCTGTATACATTTATAATACGAGTGTTTTTCGCTTTGGCGCAGCCCATTTTTGTTCAAAGACCCATCTTGTACTTATATTAGGATTAGAGATGTGCGAATCGATTCTGACTAAGTGAAATTCGTTTAGAATTTCATCAAAACTTCGATTCTGAACGAAGTTTGGGGTGATTCGCGTGAACGAAGTGTGCTGTTGATTGATAAAATGGCTGTGAGCACATGGCGTTTATGGGGCAAAGAAAATCTGGGAGGAGGAAGAAGGGTATAGTCCTACCTATGACATATGCAGAGATGAGCCAATCCCAGAGGACCGGCGGGATTCTGTTGACGTCAATCTCGCTACTTATATATATTAGTGATGGCGCGTCATGCTGGGGAGCTCATACGCTCTCACTTTATGATTTGGTGAAGGTGCGGCCACGAGCTGCTTTGATGATATCTCTTACTAAAGAGATCATTGTTTATACAGCGAATTTTTGGGTGGAGGTGGTCACTGCTAGTCTCAGAGCTGCTTATACGTATCGTTCTAATTCTGATTTGTGGGGTATTGGAACTGAAGTCCAG
The DNA here is from genome assembly GCA_025379985.1 of Phyllomedusa bahiana. NCBI lineage: Eukaryota > Metazoa > Chordata > Amphibia > Anura > Hylidae > Phyllomedusa > Phyllomedusa bahiana. The sequence goes on from JAODAL010009035.1 coordinate 59,975, forward strand.
TGTACGTCCATTGCGAGCTATACATTATAATCGCTAATCTGCTCACAGCAATTTGAATATCCCACGGTTATCTAAGCCTGTTCCTGTCCCTTTCTTGTATTCATTCTGATACTTCTAAGGAAGCGAGCGGGATATTCCGTGGCGAAACGCGTACATGTACTTTGTTCGTTTTAGTCTTAGATTTTTTTTTTTCGTATTCGAAACATGTTTTATTAACAAGTTCATGAAAAATACAGTGTCTCAAATAAAACATTGCCACAAAGAGGTTACACAATATGTCGCCTTAATTAGTTCAGTTAATCAAAAAGAGACGGCAGCAATATTTCCAGATTGGTATCCAAAAACAGTCCAAAAGTATGGCCTCACTATAGCTGAAGGAAAAGGAAGAGCTTAAAGAGTGCAGAAGAGGGAAGGGGGAGGGTGGGAAGCGGAAAGAGAGGAAGGAAAAAATGAAAAAAAAAAAAAACAACACAAGGGCGGATCAAGGGTTATGGGGGGGGAAATGAGGAGCGGTTCATATATATTGGCTACCCACGACCTCTACAACTTGGCACCAAATGGAGGGCCTTTGTCCAGCAGCAGGTTTCATTCGAGAGTCCAGGGCTAGAGTCCGCCCGAGAATACCCCTCTTAAGCACCTCACGGTACCGACAATGCTAGGGAACAACACTCAGTGTGAGACCTCCAACCACACCACGCCAAACCACACACCACACACAGCACCCGACAACCCCACCCCATCACCAGATACCCTGATTGTCATGATATCACAAACTAAAGCGTAAACATAGCCACAACGCTGGATTCACCACGCGGGGCACACCTCATCCCACTAAGATGACATATAGCGCTGAACAAAAGTAGATAGGGTCGCTAGTCCTTACCACGTTCGCGCAGGAACAAGAGGTCCTGCCCAAGAACTGGTTAAATAAGTATTTCTGAAAGCTACAAAAAGCGATCCAGGTCCCTCCCAAGTAGCCAGATACTGAACTATAACGCCAAAAAGGAGAATCGTCTTTTCTCTTCTTTTCTTTTTTTTTTTCTTTTTATTTCTATTTATTATTTTTTGTTCCTGAACTCCTCTAATAACGCTGGAAGCGGCTTGATCCTCCCGAAATCCAGTCCGTCATAGTCGGCAGGCGGCTTGGACAGCCAGAAGCTGCTGGGAACACCTTCTTGGCAGCCAAAAGGAGGGGAAAGGACAGGATCGTAGGTTTGGGGATTTTTTAGAAGAGCAGTGGGAAAGGAGGGAATGTTCAAGCTGAAGGACTAGAAGTGCCAGGGCATTGCGGATCCTGAACGCCCGTGATTCTGTGGATCATACCAAGCTCCCCCTCCCAGAAAGGTTGTGAGAACGAGCAACCCCACCAGACGTGAGTCATGGTCGCACTCGCCTTCCTGCCACCATCCAGCACTAGCAGGGGATCGGAGGATAGAAAGAATTAAGCAGCGCGTTGTCACCGGCGCATTCTCGGATTACCCATCTTGCTAGTTCAATAATTTAATTAATTTAGTAATATCTGGGCATTCTAGGAGGACAGCCGGTAGGGTTGCGGGCTGCAGCGTGGGAGGGGCCTATGGGCCCCACCAGCTGAAGGAGAAAAAGATCAAAGACCCTTGGTCAATACACACGCTGGGGAACCAATCAGTCTCCGAGATAGAAAAAGGCCTACTGATTTTATTTGAGTGCTCTCTCCTCGCATACTATTGAAAGTGGGAGCTTATCGCACAGCCTAGAGAGTCAATCAAGAGTCTCATATATAAAGCCAGGAGAGAGGTGTCCACCTTTCCGAGTGGATCGTCCCCAGAACCACAAACTCAAAGAGTCGGTTAGGGGCTTCCCTGCCCCCCAACAGTTTCCTCCACTTTGAATAGAAACTCCTGAGTTGAGTAATAGTGAAACCGGAGAAAAACTGTGCTGTGTTTGTTTCTCCTGCCTACCAGGGCTTATATCCCTCAGAGCCCCCGATTGAACCACCTGGTCCAGGACAGATGCATGCGACCCAGCTCCCAGCAACCGGGCAAGCGCCCACCGCTAGCGTATTCAGGAATGTCAGGGTTGCCCACAAACGGTGGGGGTTTTTTGCGGTACAGAGGCCCCAGACAGCCCCTCCCCTCGCTGCGAATAAGTCCCAAGTAAAAGTTTAAAGGAAGTAGACAGCATATGACTCGGAAATTTCCACCACAGAGGGTGTGAGTGATAAAAGGAACACTGTAGTAGTAGTAGACCTCTCGATAGCCCGGGGGTAAAGGCGGATAAGCCAGGGGGGGGGAGGGGGTGAGGGGGTAGGAGAAAGTGGGGAGGTGGGGGTGGTGGGGCAATTGCCGGCTTGTCGCCAACCTTGTCAACAGGTGTGAGGCCTCCCGTAAATTAAGTCCTCTGAAACCCCCAGAGTTTTGAGCTTCATCCCCGGAAGGCATCCAGGCTGTTCTCACTGCCACCCGGCCAGGTAGTTAGGCGCCACTGAAAGTCTGGCAATTTTTTGGACCAGCACGAAGCCCCCTCCCCAGGCCTTTGAGCCTACCACAAAGTGGATTCGCTATTCTAGGTCTGACCCCGTAGCGCCCATATACGAATGGGAATTAGAGTCGCAAAGTTTTGAAGAAGGTTTCTGGGGGCAGCGTTAGGGATCAGATCCCCCTGTGGAAAAAGATCCCCGCCCAACAGGCGTTGGAAGAATATTGTCATCTTTCTTGTTGCTATCACTTCCTAGTCCCACGAAAAAATATTTTTGCTCCCATTTTTTTAAGAGGTCACTAGTTTATTATCTGGGCAAAGCCAGAAGGGACAATTTTGAGGTCAAATTCCCTTGTCTCTAGATTTTTTGGTGCGGTTATCGTGGAAAAGAAAAAAAAAAAAAAAAAATGGGAAAGCGTAATAAAAAGAGAAAAGAAAAAAATAAACTCCTAGTGTACTTAAAAATGGAAAGAGAAAGAGGTAAGACAGAAGAATCTGATCCAGAAGAGGAGGGAAGCCAGTCTTCATGCGGGAGGACAGAGGATCCCGCGGTATATTTAATCCCATGGGGGCTACAACTTTTTGCCATGTTTTTTTATTTTGTGGTTCGCTATAAAGGCCCTGTATTCTTCCAGAACCCCAATTTGCTGCCGGGAGCGAGGTTTCAGATCCCCCACGATGGTTAGAGGAGCAAAACGTCAGCGAAAAGCTGAACAATAAAAATGGGACCCCCAACCGGATCCCCCTACATGGGAGCATTACGCAGCGCTTGTTAGCAGGTGTTCATGGCCTATGAGGGGATATATAGAATGGGGGATGATTGGTAGGAGATGCGAGACCGTAGAGACGGAGTGGAGATAGGAAAGAGGGGTAGGTTGTAGTGTGGAGCTGCTGAGCGGACGTGGCGGTTGAGACCAGAGTCAGAGGCGGGCATTGCCAATCGTCAAGAGGAGTGGGGGGGGGACATACAACACCCCAATGACCTCACCTGGGCTTGGGGCGTGTTGTACAGGGCCATAACCCTCCCCCGCATCTCCGGGCCCAAACCCAGCGCCCGCAACACTCCATCCAAAAAGGCCCACGCAACTCTATCGAATGCCTTCTCCGCGTTTTTCTTAGTGGACAGGAGAGGAAGAGATAGGCATTGAGGTGAGTGTTGTGTAGGCGGACGGTGGCATTTGAATCAGGGATATAGGTTTTTGCGTTGTTGTTCCCTCGGCCTCTTCTAAAGGGCGACGACACCCACCTGGTCTGGTTGGATAATGTCCCCAAGCAAAGGGGTCAAGCCTCGTTCGCGACATTTTGGCGTAGATTTTTGCGTCCGTGTTGATCAAAGAGATGGGGACGGGAAGTTCTGCATTGTGATGGGTTCACTCCTCTACCTCTCTTTAGGGATTACCACACATGTTGGGGAGCCTGCAAAAAAAAAAAAAAAGAATGAAAGGCCGGATCAAAGGGGGATCCTAGGAAGTACCGCGGGACACCCCGTTCTGGAACGCACGTGAGCGGGGGGCAAAACAAAGACAGCCTAAGAGCTCTACTGTTCTGAAGCATTTTTATAAAAGAGAGTGTATGCCATTCCGGACCCGGGCTATTTGCCAGAGGGCGAGGGACAGGGACTTTTTATTGCTGCCAGCAACTCTCTTAGAAGAACGGTTGCCTCCAGAGAGGTGAGGGATCCCAGCCGGGTAGGTGGGAGCGGCGGAGGGAAGGCCCCGTGGGGGAGTGGGGAGTACGAACGAGGTTGTGGGCGAGTTTCGAAGAGGAAGTCCTGGACTAAGTAGGAGAGGTGCAGCAGCAGAGAGACTGTTGACGATGGTCTCCCGTGGACTCCATCGGGATCGAACGAGGAGGGGAGTGGCTAGGAAGGATGAAGATAATACAGCCTAGAGGTAGAGAATGAGAGAAGTTTTCGCTAAGCGTCTAGTGGAAACACTGCAAGGAAGTAGTCCTCCTGGAAGATGATGCCACCCCAAGGCGTTGCCCCCTCAGGGTCTTGATGGTGGGACATACAATGCCGCCCTCTATCCCTGAGCGCCCAGGCTAAAAAAAAAAATTTGCCTGGCTTGTTTTTGAACCCGGAATTTATAAGAAGATGCGCGCACAAACTTGTTATACCGTTTATGCCCTTCTCCATGGAGCTGGAGATGTTCATGATGATGGGTCTGGACAAGGGCTCTCAAATCCTCCAACTCCCCCACGATGCCTGTGGCTGGCCTTGACTTGAGTGGGGCCTCCAGGGGACGCCAACGGGCGTGTCAAAAGGTGTGAGGAGCAGCTAATAGCTGGGCAGCTTTCCCTGTTGAGACGCGCTCGATGTTTGATTAGTTAGTCCTCTTAGTTAAGGGAGCCATTTTTTAGGGCCTACCCATTGGATCTGGGAAGGAGTCCGATACCGAAGGAGTGCGCTGGAAAAGAAAGATCTCTGATCGAGCGCCTGTAAGTCTGTCAGGCAACAGAGAAGTCAGGAACAGGAGGGGCTCATTCGTCTCCACGAGAAAGGCCAGGCCGGGTTTATAGTACGGGAGATGAGCTAAGTCGCAACTTTGAACTGGGGGCGTGGGTACGGTAGGGGATATATGGGGGAGCGGAGGTGCAGCGAGGAGCCACTGCCCACCGTAGAGCTGCGACATCCACACAGCGGTGGAAGTGAATGCTGTGTGGTTCGGATTTAACACTGCGATTTTTTCGTGTATGGACGAATTATGGGGAAGGATGAAGAGAAGAAGGTATTGTTCTCGGTTCCAAGTGGTGGTGTGTTTGTTGGATATGCGCAGTCCTCCACACGTCACTAGCTGCAATGTTTGGAGCAAGCTTCTGTGCTTGATTTTTTGTAACAGCGATTATTGTCCATCGTGGAACGGCCCCAGAGCCGAGGTTCCATATGGGGATTTTTATAAACAGATTCAGGTCCCCCCCCAGACAATCTGCCCCTGGGGGCCAAGTGGCGGAGGGCATCCAAGGTTCTAGTCAGGAATAAGGAAAGTCAAATGTCCTGTATTGGGCACGTACACATTTGCCATGTGGGTTAGGACTGTCCCTGGTGGCGTTAATTTTACGAATATGGCTCTGCATCAGCAACCCGGAACGTTTGTGCCAGGAGATCCCACATGGGAGGGAACTTATGGGAAGAAGATGGCCACTACCCCTAGACTTTAAAGTGAGGAGTCGCTATTATGGCACCAGGTAGGGAAATAACGGTTACGATTAAGACTGTATATGGAGAGGAGAGTAAGGAAGATTGAGTTTCTTGGAGGAACTACTATATGCGATCTCTGTTTGTTGCATATGATATGTATGACTTGCGACCTCTTTTCGGGGGGGGAAAAATTTTTCAATTCCCTTAACATTAAGGTGGACGTAAGTCGGACACTCGTCTCATTGTCGGTAGCTAGCAAAGAAAGACCTAAACTCTAACCCACAAGATCTGCGAGACGCGTTTTTTTGTTCACGGCGAGCCTGCCACAGAGACTAAAAACAGGTGGGAAACAAACAAACCATAAACAGTAATGAACAGAGGCCTGACTAAGAGAGAGGCCGGAGATCTACGTTTATTACAATCAGATATGTAACTGCGAAAGCATTTCTGGGGACGGTCCCATAGGGCCTAACTAATACGGGTGGGTCTGTTTCCTGAGTTCCCAAGTGGGGAGACAGGTGGTTTGTTTTAAGCGAGCCAACCTTGGTAAAAATAAAGCATCAACAGGGGAGTTTTGTTTGTTTGGTGGGTATCTAGAGGGTTACTGTCACCCAAAGAAGTACGCAGGGTGCGCAAGCCTCCAGAGTCGTTATGAACAAACAGATTCGCTCTGATAGGGCCGATTCACACGGGACCAAACCCCCCCTTACCAATACCGGTCCTGACAAGGAGTAGATGGATAACTCCATCTACAACAACCCGGAGGGAGAAGAACACTCCAGGAAGGGACCAAAGAAAAAGTCCCGAGGCGAGGGGGCGTTTCCACACCTGTAAAATAATTAAAGAAGAAAAAACCAATAGGCCGGAAATGCATACAGTGTCATCGGACATGGGGGATAACATACAGAGGGGGAACCAACAAAAATAAGAGCAAACTGATGAACGGGAGAATAGTACATAGTCTTAGATTTTTAATCACACAGGTGGGTAAGAATCCATTGTGTTTTTTTTAATAAAGGCTACGTTTTATTTCTACCCGCGGCGGAGTTGATTTCGTTCGAATGCGCTGGGATCCAGCTTTCCCATATCGGACCTGTGTTTTCCCATTTTAAGAATACCACTTCATTTTTGAGTTGCCGCATTCTTTTGCGCAATGTTTACATCCAGGGTTAATTAAGCGTTGTTCTGTGTGTGGTTCACTAAAGAAAACGTCTTTTTTCACCGGCCAAAAGTGAAAGACATTTTGCCTGGAGCATAAGATTCCATCAAGCCGAGGTTATACATGTTTTTCTCTTGGCTTGTGTAGATAAAATACACAGCCATGTAACACGCTATACAATAGCTGGGGTAGTTTTGTTGCTCAATTTTTCTTTTGCGCATTTTACATCCAGGGGTTAATTAAGCGTAGTTCTGCAGTTGTGGTCACTTAATAAACACATCTTTTCACCGCCAAAAAATACATTTTTCCTGTAGCATAATTCATAACTGAAGAAAATTAATTACAAGTTTTTCTCTTGTGTAGCGTTAAAAATACACGCCATTTAACATGTTAGACAAAGCTGGCTAGTTTTTGGTTGCTCAAATTCTTTTGGCATGTCATCAGGGGTTAATTAAGCATTGTTTGCTGTTGTGGTCACTAAAAGAAAACCGTCTTTCACTGCAAGAAGCATTTTTCCTGTAGCATAGAATTTCATAACTGAAGGTTAATTACAAGTTTTTCTCTTGTTGATGTAGCGTAAAATACCAGCTATGAACTCGCTACAACGCTGGTAGTTTTTGGTTGCTCAATTCTTTTTCGAATTTACATCCAGGGTTATTTAGCGTTGTTCTGCTGTTGTGGTCACATAAAAAAACCGTCTTTTTCACGCCAAAAACAAAAAAAGACATTTTTCCTGTAGCATAATTCATAACCGAGGTTAATTACAAGTTTTTCTCTTGTGTAGCGTAAAATACACGCCTATTGTAACACGCTACAAAGCTGGTAGTTTTTTGGTTGCTCAATTCTTTGACAATTTCACATCTGGGGTTAATTAGCATTGTTCTGTTGTTGTCGGTCACTAAAAGAAACCGTCTTCTTCACGCCAAAGAAGCCATTTTGCCTGTAGCATTATTCATAACCGAAGGTTTAATTAATAAGTTTATCTCTTCGTTGCGAGTAGCGTTAAACTACACGCCATTGTAACACGCTACAAACGTGGTAGTTTTGGATGCTCAATTTCTTTTTGCGCATTTAAATCCTAGGGGGTTAATAAGTCGTGTTCTGCTGTTGTGGTCACTAAAATAAACCGTCTTTTGCACACCACCACCGCCAAAAAAGACATTTTCCTGTTGCATAATTGATAACTGAAAGGTTACTGTTGAGGGTGTCCCTGAGACCCTCGTGTCGGGTCGCGGCACGCCCGCAACGACGCTACACTCCTGCTGCGGCCGTGCCGCGGCCCGTATGCCCGCGCCGGGACACCCCGGGTTGTCACTGGGTTACACTTACCAGTACACGCTCCTGGTCCCGTCTGATGGCGCGCGCTCCCTGCTGCCTTCGGGTGAGCCCGCGCCTCTAGTGCGCCGGCGCGCGGGCATGCCGGGAGAAATTTTTAAAGGGACCAGTGCGCCGGTGATTGGTTTTCACCGGGCACGGGTCCCTATTTTTAGCCCTGGCCTCTTCCAACAGCACTCCTTGGCCGAAATCGAAAGTGACTTGTGGCCTGGAGAGGACAGCGTTCCTAAGTGTCTTGTTCCTTACGTGTTTACCGTACCTTCTGCCCTCCGTCCCTTGACCACGATCCCTTTTGTACTTGTGCCGTCCTGTCCTTGTGTGTGACCTTCTTGATGTCCCCGACTACGAGCCTGCTTCCGAGGTCGATTTTGTACCACGCAACACCTCGGCTGCCACCGCAAGCAAGTCAAGTCAGGGGTAAGCGACCAGGTGCAATCCGCCGCCAGCTAGTCACCCGCTTTTGCGGCGGGGCTCTGGTGCTAAAACCGGACCTACTTAGACATTCCGTTCCCTGTGCGTGGCATACATCATCGCTTGTGGATGGTCCAGTGATACTACCACATCCGTAACAGTTACTTACAAGTTTTTCTCTTGTTGTAGCGTAAAATACACGCCATTGCATCACGCTTCAAAGCTGGTAGTTTTTGGGTTGCTCAATTCTTTGGCAATTTAATCCCCAGGGGTTAATTAGCGTTGTTCTGATGTTGTGTCAGTAAATGAACCGTCTTTTTTCACCACCCAAAAAAGACCATTTTTCACTGTTGATAATGATAACTGAAGGTTACTTACAAGTTTTTCTCTTGTGTAGCGTAAAAATACACGCCATTGTAACACGTACAAAGCTGGTGCTTTTGGTTGCTAAATTCTTTTGCGCAATTTACAATCCCAAGGGTTAATTAAGTCGATGTTCTGCTGGTTGTGGTAAATAAAAGGAAACGTCTTTTTCACCGCCAAAAAAGACATTTTTCTGTAGCATAATTCATAACCGATGGTTAATTAAGTTTTTCTCTTGTGTAGCGTAAAATACAAGCCATTGTAACTACGCTACAAAGCTGATAGTTTTTGGTTGCTCAATTCTTTGACAATTTACATCCAGGGGTTAATTAAGCATTGTTATGCTGTTGTTGTCACTAAAGAAACCGTCTTTTTCCACCGCAAAAGAAGCATTTTGCACTGTAGCATTATTCATAACCGAAGGTTAATTAAAAGTTTATCTTTGTTGCTACGTAGCGTAAAAATACACGTCCATTGTAACTCGCTACAAACGCTGTATTTTTTGGTGCTCAATTCTTTTGCGCCAAATTTACATCAGGGGTTAAATAAGCGTTGTTATGCTGTTGTGGTCACTAAAAGTAAACCGTCGTTTTCTCCGCAAAAAAGACATTTTTCCTGTTGCATAATTGAAACTGAAGGTTACTAAAGTGTTTTCTCTTGTGTAGCATAAAAATACACGCATTGCAAGTAAAACACGCTTCCAAGCTGGTAAGTTTTGGTTGCTCAATTCTTTTGGCAATTTACATCCAGGGGTTAATTAAGCGTGTTCTCTGTTGTGCGTCAGTAAAAGAAACCGTTCTTTTTCACCGCCAAAAAAGACATTTTTTCCTGTTGCATAATTGATAACTGAAGGTTTACTTACAAGTTATTCTTTGTGTTTAGCGTAAAATACTTGCATTGTAACACGCTACGAAGTGGTAGCTTTTGGTTGCTCAATTCTTTGTGCGCATTTACATCCAAGGGTTAATTATGCTGAGCGCGCTTTTGTGTTTGGTCACTAAAAAGGAAACGTCTTTGTCACGCTAAAAGGACTTTTTTCCTGTAGCATAATTCATAACTGAAGGATTATTACAAGTTTTTCTCTTGTGTAGCGTAACGCATACACCGCCATTTAACATGCTACAAAGCCTGGTAGGTCTTGGTTCTACATTCTTTTGTGCAATTTAAAGTCCAAGGGTTAACTAAGTATTTTCTGCACGTTGTACTACAGTAAAAGAAAAAACTTTGTTTTTCACTCGCCACAGAAGAAATGTCTGTACCATAATTCATATTCCGAAGGTAATGTTAAGCCTGTTTGTGCTCATTTATATGCAGTAAAATAGAGTCAGAGTTGTTAAACAGCACATACAAGTCAATTTTTTCCTGACCCATTTGTGGAGCGCAATTTATATCCAAGGGTTAACCCAAGTTCTTAGTGGTGTTCATTTGGAGTCTCAAACTAAGGGTTGTGTATTTATCATATACAGATATCTTCATCAAACAGTGTTGACATTTGATCAAACAGTATGACAGACAGGGGGGGGGGGGGTAATCGTCACACACAACCATTAGTTGGCATGACCTGGGAGCGGGTCAAGCGGCCTCCCTGTCCTCAACCCGCCTCTGTCCCATCTGGTTCCCTCAGCCAAGAGGATCTACTATGTGGTCTGGGCTCAGCGCCAATATAGAGCGAGGATGAGCAATTTGAGGAGGGCAGTCAGCTAGCACTTGGCAGCGAAGAAAAGGGGCCATTATCTACTTGCTTCTTGCAGGAGGCGGCAATAGTATAGTGTGGAGGAGTGGCAGGGGAGGTAATGTGTGAGGGGTCAGCCTTCTGCATTTTTTACCAGACCTGGGATGAGGGGACAGCAGTGACGATGAAAACAGTAAAAGATGATGATGTAGCCGACCGCATGGGGAGCAGGTGAGGCAAGGGCTTCATCATCGTCAGGTGAGAGGCGTCATCTTGCGGTAGGCAGGGCGGCAGCCAGCAAGTGGGTTGTGTGGCTGTAGAGTCAGCAGGGTAGCTGCTGTGTGAGGTCGGAAGGCACACAGGCGGCCACGGGGAAGAAAACACGCTTCGCAGGAGTCCATGAAAGTAGCGGCTCAGGGGCTCATGCGAGGCTGCGGCGGTAGTAGTCACTCAGTGCGGAAGCATTGCGGTAATTTCAGATACTCGGCGGTTGTGGCATGTGTCTTTGCTTAAGACACCGAAGGCCGAATATGGGTATATGTAGGGGGGTATATGTGGGGCAGAAAGTGAAGCAGTGGCATGGGAGGTAATGTTGGACCTCAGCCCTGCATCAACACATGCAGCGTCACCAGTCAAGTGGCTCTGGGAGAATGTGGCTCTTGATGTGGTGGTCCTTACTGCCGCCGCAGGCAGCAGCAGACAGCCAGTGGCACGCATGCCAGGGGCCAGTCAAGGCTCCACCACCCTTTGAGAAAGGGTGCAGTTTCTCTTTGCCTTATCTCCCAGTCCAGATGCTCTGCTCCTCGCTACTCATGCGCCAGCAGTCGTTCAGCGAGGCGGATTGCACGAGACAACAGTAGGAGTCCAACAATCCTAAGGTGGCAGCAGCTGTGAAACCGTGATCTGTTCCAGGGTTGTTGGTACTGCAGTTCCCTCCCTTTTCCAAATGGTGGACTCTGCACCATGTTAGAAGAGGATAATGGCTTGTGCAAAGCGAGATGGAGAGTTTCAAGCCGTAATTTCTTTTCCAAAAGGCAGTACCAGAACTTCATAAATATGTAGAAAGAATGTGGGCCAGTCCTTGAAGCTTATCGGTTTGTTCCCACCTCGGTCACGGCAGTGCGGGATGTCTGGAAGCTGTAAACTAAGGTCAGGGAGCATTCCATGTTCCATTTTCGGCCCATTGGGTGACATGTGCTTTCCTGCCCAGCTCCAACAATTAGACAGGAGACGCCGCTTTTCTTCCCGTTGTCAAACTGCGGTCCTGACGCCACTGTCCACCTCCTCCTCCTCCACCACCAACATTCTCAGCTCCACAAGTACTGTCATCATACCACATGTGTAGGGCAAGCGGTGTCACGCAGTTCTACACCTGGCTTGCCTCGGCGAACAAAGTCACACAGGGAGGAACTGCTCCGCGTCATGCAGCAAGAAATCGATGTGTGGCTTCTCCGCGCAACTGCAAATCGGAACCATGGTGACGGACAATGGGAGGAACATGGTGTCCGCGCTGCACCGAGGAGGGATGGTCCATGCGCCCTGCATGGTGCATGTGTTCAACCTGGTTGTGAAAAGATTCCTGAAGTCTTCCACCGATCTTCAGAAGATTCTGAAAATGGCCAGGAAACTGTGCATGCACTTCATCCATTCCTACAAAGCCAGGAACACCTCCTCGAGTTGCAACGGCAGAACGGCCTCCCCCAACACACTCTGATATGCAATGTTTCCACCCCTTGGAATTCCAGCCTGCACATGTTGGACCGACTGTATGAACAGAGAAAGGCCATTAACGATTTTTTGATGATCCAGGCGGACAGGAATACTCCCCTGTGTAACTTTGATGTCAGCCAGTGGCAGCTCATGCGTGACACCTGCCATTTGTTGAGGCCATTCGAGGAGGTGACGTTATTTGTCAGTCGCCAGGACTACGGGATGAATAACGTCATTCCACTGCTTCATGTCCTGGAACAGATGCTGAAAAATCTGTCTGGGCAGGGGACTGGAGACGTGGCGACTACATCTCGCGGCCACATGAGTCCGCTGGGGACTGAAATGGAGGAGGAGGAGGAGGACACTGGAGCAGAAGCATTGTCTGGTGAAATGAGTGGATTTTCTACCCAGGTGACAAGAGAGGAGGAGCAGGAGCAGCTGGAGGAGGTAGATGGAGATGAGGAAGACGAGGCAGATGACCCGCAAGCATCGTGGCAGTATACAGTGGAGATGGAGGCAGGGAGCCCCTCGGAGTCACTTGTGCAGATGGCCCGCAGCATGCTGATTTGCCTGGCTAGTGACAGCCGAATAGTCAGCATCCGGCAGAGGGATGACTTCTGGCTCTTCACCCTATTGGACCCTCGCTACCCGTCCAAAATGGGAGCCTTTTCCCCAGCTGCTGAGAGGGAGGACAAACTCAAATACTATAGGGAAATCCTCCGTAGTCAGTTGGCTGCTGTCTATGTGCGGCATCATCTCTCCTCTGACAGGTCTGACCGGGGGGTTCTTCAGCGCTCACGTACTACTGCAGCGGCTGCTGGGGGAAGGTGGGGAGGTAGGAGCAGTACCAGCTCCATCAGCAGCAACCTAAGTCTGGAGTCACTGATAAAGCACTTCCTTCACCCGCCTAGTGAGGAGGGCAGTCGCCAGCAGCAGCAGGACCTGGAGCAGTCCCTGATCCAACAGGTGGTGGCCTACTTGGATTGCCACCACAGTAAGAAGATCCCCTAGACTACTGGGCAGCCAAACTGGATGTGTGTCCGCAACTTGCCGAGTTTGCAGTGGAGAAGCTGTCCTGCCCGGCCAGTAGTGTGGCATCAGAGCGGGTGTTCAGTGGGCGGGGGCCCATCTTACCCCAAGGAGAACCCGCTTGTCCACGGGAAATGTGGAACGACTGACCTTTGTCAAGATGAATCGGGCGTGGATCGGCCAGGATTTCCACACACCAGTCCCTTTAAAGGCGTCGGGACTATATCAGCCATGACGCCTCACCCAAACGTGAGAAATAAGTCTGGGTTAAAAACTACCTGCCTCAGCCACTATTCTGATGCTCCCACCCGCCTGATGCCACACATCTGCCACAATTTCTCCATCTCCACCAACCATCTTTACCAGGGACTGGTATTGCCACCCACCTCCACACTCTGTCATTGTGCCACTCTATGACCTCATGCTGCTGTTGTGGTGCCGTGACATCCACATTGTGTCATTGTGCCACTCTGTGGGCCTTTCTCCAGTTTTTGCCACCTCCAGAAGGTCATTGTGCCAAATCCCCTGACCTCATGCTGCTGCTGTTGTTCGCTGCTGTGACCTCCACACTGTGTCATTGTGCCCTTGTGGCCTATTCCAGTTTTTTTCCACCTCCAGAATGTCATTGTGCCACTTGTCTGACCTCATGCTGCTGCTGCCGTGACCTCCACACTGTGTCATTGTGCCACTCTGTGGCCTACTCCTGTTTTTGCCACCTCCAGAATGTCATTGTGCCACTGTCTGCCCTCATGCTGCTGCTGCTGTGACCTCCACACTGTGTCATTGTGTCACTCTGTGGCCTACTCCAGTTTTTGCCACCTCCAGAATGTCATTGTGCCACTGTCTGACCTCATGCTGCTGCTGTTGTTGCTGCTGCCATAACCTCCACACTGTGTCATTGTGCCACTCTGTGGCCTACTCCAGTTTTTGCCACCTCCAGAATGTCATTGTGCCACTGTCTGACCTCATGCTGCTGCTGTTGTTGCTGTTGCCGTAACCTCCACACTGTGTCATTGTGCCACTCTGTGGCCTACTCCAGTTTTTGCCACCTCCAGAATGTAATTGTGCCACTTTCTGACCTCATGCTGCTGGAGCAACCACCTTCCGGCCGCCCGCGCATGCGCAGGATGCACATCCGGGACGCCCGGCCGCACGTGCCCAAACCCGGCCCCCAATGAAAACCCCGCCCCATAATGGAGCGGAGCAACATGACGGCCGGGCGAGGACACCTCCGTCCACGCCCCCTGACGACACCCGCCGCAACATGACGTGGAAAGGTGATGCTCCGATGGAGTCCCACACACAGGTGTACAAACACCAAGAGAAAACATATACATATATATAAGCAACTTGACCTAAATTAAAAAGAGGAAACAAGGTGAATACAGGACATAAAATTACATATAATTAACAGCCCAGACAATAATCATTTACCACCTTAAACCATACAATTGTATCATTCAAGTATTTACAATCTTATACTAGAGATGACGTTTCTATATATTAGTAATGAAGTAATACTTCATTACGTATATTTAAACCTGAGGGAAACATAGTATTAAGGGTATATATCCAATAGGCTTCACAGTCTTTTAATTTTTTCTCTAAGTTACCTCCACGTTTACCTAAGGAAACCCTTTCTATTGCAAATGCCCTAAAGCTTTGCATACTAGATCCATGTATCTCAACAAAGTGACGTGATGCCCCAGATAGTGTTCTACCTGTTGGATTTTTTATGCATTAACATGCTCCAAGAGTCTCACTCTACATTTCCGGGACGTGCAGCCTACATATTTCAGGTCGCATCTCTCACATTGAATAATGTACACGACAGAAGTCGTGTTACAATTGATGTATTGTTTTATAGCATAACAATTAACACCTCTTGTAAATTGTTGAGTAGAAGTGACTAATGTACATGTCTTACATGGATAACCACCACATCTGAAAAATCCCCTATTGCGTAACCACATGGGTGCATGTATATTAGATGAAATCAAATTAGGTGAAATGACATTGCCTAAATTTTTTGACCGTCTTGCGACTACCTGGCATCCATCCTTCAAGATATTAGCCACAATAGGATCTTTGGATAAGACCGGTATGTGTTTTATATGATCTTTTTGATTTGGTTGAACTGTGCATTATAATCCACAACCATGGTAGGAAGTTTAGTTCCCACTTTAGTTTTACTTTGTGATGATAGAAGTCTCTCGCGTGGAATGCGTTCTACTCTGGATAACGCTCGGTTCAAAACCCAATTAGGGTATCCCCGTGCCAATAAACGTTTGCATATGGACTTTGATTCCCTGTTGTAATCCAAATTATCTGTACAATTGCGCTTTGCCCTAATGAGTTCCCTCACAGGTATTGCTATCTTTGTATGTCTGGAATGGTTGCTGTGATAATGAAGAATTGTGTTGCCAGAGATTTCCTTTTTATAGGTATGAGTGGAGATTACTCTGTCAGGAATGCCCTCCAAGTGAAGATCCAAGAAGGAAATCCTTTGTGTTTGGACCGTATATGTAAAAAATAAATTCAACGGGTTATTATTAATGTACTCGATGAAGAGTGGTATGGCAGACAGAGGGCCACGCCATATAAATAGCAGGTCATCAATATATCTGCCATACCACTCCACGTCGGCACAAAACGGATTATCCAAACAAAAAATATAAGAGGACTTCCACCAGGACATCACAAGATTGGCCAATGAAGGTGAAAATTTCGCACCCATAGAGACTCCTCTCACCTGCAAATAAAATGAACCATCAAACAAAAAATAATTATGTTGAATCAAAAAAGAAGTGACCATTTTGATGAAATGTTTTTCATCCAAAGTATACAAGCTGTAGTTATCTAAATGAAAGTCAAGTGCCAACAAGGCTACCGGTAGGGGGATACTTGTATACAGTGACTCGAATCACAGCTCAGCCAAGAGAAACCAGAGCACCACATTTTATCCACAAAACTGTTCAATACAGCTTTGAAATCTTGTAGGAATCCTGGGACTCTGGCCACCAATGGCTGAAGCTGCATGTCGAGCCACTGGCATAATCTCTCACACAAGGACCCCACTCCAGAGACTATGGGACGCATAGGAGGTGGACTGACTTTTTTATGTATTTTAGGTAGCCCATACAAGAGGGGAACAGAGGCATCAGAGTGGATTATGAAGTACGATTCCCTATCGGAAAAGACATTCAGAGCTCAGCAGCAGCTCGGGGCTCTGGTGGATGAAGGCAGTGACATCCACACTCTGTCATTGTGCCACTCTGTGGCCTACTCCAGTTTTTGCCACCTCCAGAATGTCATTGTGCCACTGTCTGACCTCATGCTGCTGCTGCCGTGACCTCCACACTGTGTCATTGTGCCACTCTGTGGCCTACTCCAGTTTTTGCCACCTCCAGAATGTCATTGTGCCACTGTCTGACCTCATGCTGCTGCTGCCGTGACCTCCACACTGTCATTGTGCCACTCTGTGGCCTGCTCCAGTTTTTGCCACCTACTGAATGTCATTGTGCCACTGTCTGACCTCATGCTGCTGTGGCTGCCGCCGTCACCTCCACACTCTATCACTAATGTTGCCACCTGAGCTCTCAGCTTGTTTTTTTCCAGCTTTTGCTGGCATGACTTTATCAGGCTACATTCCCGCTTGAGTTTTTTGATCAGTTTTGCCCTCTTAAGTGCCCAGGGAATTTTATAGTGAAGCGATTCTAAGAGCGGCGGCAGTCAGACTGAAACAAATTTTGTTGGAACATTCGGTGAACTCACCGAATCGAATTTTTGAGAAATTCGCCCATCTCTATTTAGGACACAGAAATTTGCTAGTAATTGCAGGTGTATTTCATAGGTGAAAAACCCACCTTTTATTATCCGTATAACATTTTAATTAGGTGTTTTTCGCTTTGGCGCAGCCCATTTTTGTTCAAAGACGCATCTTGTACTTATATTAGAAAACAGAAATTTGCTAGTAATTGCAGGTGTTTTCATAGGTGTAATCCCAAACCTTTTAATTATCCTTTATACATTTTAATTAGGTGTTTTTCGCTTTGGCGCAGCCCATTATTGTTCAAAGACGCATCTTGTACTTATATTAGTGAACAGAAATTTGCTAGTAATTGCAGGTGTATTTCATAGGTGCAAAACCCACCTGTTATTATCCGTATAATTTTAATTAGGTGTTTTTCCCTTTGGCGCAGCCCATTTTTGTTCAAAGATCCATCTTGTATTTATATTAGGATACAGAAATTTGCTAGTAATTGCAGGTGTATTTCATACGTGCAAAACCCACCTTTTATTATCCGTATAACATTTAAATAGCTGTATTGCACTTTAATTCGCCCAAGTTTTGTTCAAAGAGCCACCTTGTAATTATATTAGGATACAGAAATTTTGTTTTTACTTTTTGGTGTATTCATTTGTGCAAAAACCACCGTTTGTTATCCGTATAACTTTTAAATAGCTGTACTGCACGTGGTGCGGCCCTAGTTTTTTTCAAATAGCCACGTTGTACGGCAATTTCTCATCCGTGTAACTTCTAATTAGTTTTACTGCGCTCGGTGAATCTCAGTTTGGCGCAGATAGCGTAATTGTATGATATTTTGTTGAAAACTATCAATTCCTAGTCCTACTGGGCAGTTGTAAATCCCTGGGACTGAAGGAAGAACACTGTTTATTTTGTCTTACAGTTCTTCCACCAGACCACATTTCACAGGTATTCGCTAGAAACAATTCAGTTTCTAATCCTAGTTGGCTGTAGGAAATTAGAGGGATTTAAGAATTGCTGTGATTTGCTGTCTTTCAATAACAGACTGTCAAAAACTCTTCCATACCTTCTTAAATTTTTATCTTTCTAAATATGGAGCGAAATGAAGGTGGTAAGCGAGCAAAGAGGGGTGTAGGACATGGAGGTAGAGGTACGAGAGAAGGTGCTCCTTCCAGTGCTGGCGACAACACGCAAGTCAGCGGATCGTCGGTTGCAGGACCGTCAGGCCTGTCATCGCTGGGTCAGGGCCCTGGGGAATCTCAGTAACGAACAGCATCGCCAATCTGTTCTTCAGTGGTTAATGCAACCTGCATCCAGCAGTCTTACCTCCTCATCCCCCAGTCACAGCCACAAATGTCGTCGTCAGCATCGTCATCATCCATCCAACCTGAAGCAAAGGCAGCTAAAATGTCAAATCGTGTACCCACCACTGTGGATAATCCATTTTCTGAAGACCTCTTTGATGACAAAATGCGGTTGGGGTCAGAAAGCATTTCCAAGGATTAAGAGGCAAAGAGGATGATTTTGTCTGCTCTGATCCCCAAAATGCTGATGCCATCAAAAGGGAAAGCCGTCAATCTGCAAAAATCCCGGGCAGTGCAACGCCTTGCTATGCCTGTTGCTTGTAGCCCGCAGCTCCTGATGCAGAATTTTCAGGACGAGGAAGTCACCTGTTTTGATGATGATGATGTTTACGACATTCCCAGATCCAACGTGGTCTTTTCAGCAAATTTGCTTGCGAGCGCTTCATCACTGGACGAGGAGGAAGACGATGGGGTAGTGTCAGTACGGCTCCCTCCTCAAAATAGGAGAGAGCGGTCGCACAAGTCTGCTGAGATTATTCCACCAGCCACACCGCTCCTCGCTTATCGCCGTCGATAAGGTCCAGGACCTCTCAAGTCTGGGCCTTTTTCAAGCAAGCCTCTGATTCACCCAGCGATGTCGTATGCCGCCTTTGCCGTAAACGCATCAGTAGAGACAAGAATCTTAAGTGTTTAACCACCACCAACATGTCTAGTCACATGAAGCGAATGCATGAGTTGAAATGGAGGGAAACACTTGGCCAAAAAAGGCCACACCGATGCTGGGCTTCCAACCACTGTCACACCCTCTGTCTCCGCATCCTCCTGCTCCGCCATCACCAAGCATTCCTCAGCTGCCCATGTCTCTCAGAGTCATGATCAAGGATCAGCCTCCGCTTCAACATCCACCGTCACCTGAGTACCACCAGCACCACCAGAGACCCACCCTACCCCTTCTCCTTCCACCAGTTTGATGACCTGCACGCCGTACAGTGGCCAGTCTAGCAGCCAGCCTTCTGTCTACCAAGTTTGGGAGCAGAAGAAACACTTTAACACAAACCATCCCAAAGCCAAAAGCCTGAATGTCGGCATTGCCAGACTTTTGGCCTTGGAAATGTTGCCTTTCCATCTCGTGGAGACAGATGGGTTCCACCACGTCATGGCCCTTGCCTGCCCCCAATACCAGATGCTGAGCAGGCATTTCTTTTCAAGAAAAGCCGTCCCTGCCCTGGCCAGCCACATGTCATGTAAAATTTAAATCGTGTTGTCTGCATCTGTGTCTGGCAAAGTCCATCTGACCACCGACACATGGACTAGTAAGCACGGCCAAGGCCGCTATATCTCTGTGACAGCTCACTGGGTGAGCTGGGTGGATGTGTCTGGTGGTGATGGTGGCTCTCAGGCTCGGCGCATGCTCTTCAAAACTGCAGGGATGGTGCAGGGTTCTTTCCCCTAAGGTCCTCTGGTGGCATCACGTGCCCATAGAAACCAGGCCGTGTTGAAATTAATCTGTCTTGGAGACCGTCCACACACAGGTCAGGAGATGTGGATGGCTCTTTGCAACGAGACCGAGCGCTGGCTGAGTGACAATAACCTTGTGCCAGGCAAGGTGGTGTGCGATAACGGTCGAAATCTGCTGGCCGCCCTTAAGATCGGTAGGCTGGAGCACATCCCTTGCCTGGCACATGTCATGAACCTTGTCATCCAGAAATTTCTAAAGCGCTACCCGGGTCTGGACTGCCTGCTGAGGAAGGCTCAAGGTCTGAGCTCAGACTTCCGCCGTTCGCACCCTGCTTCGTCCCACCTGGCTGCGTTGCAGCGTCAGCTTGGCCTCCCCGTCAACCGTCTCATTGTTGAAGTGGCAACATGCTGGAATTCCACCCTCCACATGCTCAAGCGATTGTGGCAGCAGTGCAATGCAATTACGAAGTACTAAGTGACACATGGCCTGACAAGCAGCAGTGCGGACCTCGGGGTGTTGAGCCACCGAGAGTGGAGGCAGGTGAAAGAGCTCTGCACCATCCTTGCCAGTTTTGAAGAAGCCACCAAAATGGTCAGTGCGGACAATGCCCTTGTCAGCATGAGCTTTGTGGTGATCTTAGTTCTGGAACGATCGTTGGACACTCTGAAACATCAGGTCCAACCAGCGACGGAGGAGGAGACGGACACAGATGCAGACATGGAGCCTTTCTCTCCATCGAATCCAGAAGGCCCAAAAGTTTCAAAACTTTACCGGTCTTCGTTAGGCAGTGGTTCGGGGTCCAGGGCTAGTGCAAGGCGGCGCCTCAACTCTCAGGGTGCATCATGTGAGCCAAGTCAGGGCTGTGTTGAAGCTGTGCTGGAGGAAGCGGAGGAGGAGGAGGAGGAGGATGAGGTATTCCTGGACACCGACGTTACCGACGTCTCTGCCTTGGAAAGAGGTTGGCACGAATTTGAGGAAGAGGAGGAAGAGGAGGAAGATCAGTTTGCTAGTGCCCCTCGACCCAGAGGCTTGGAAAATCAAGGCTCCATCTCTCACATGAGTGCTTGGATGCTCCATTTCCTCCAATATGATCCTCGCATTAAGGCCATCAAAATGAACAACAATTACTGGGTGGCCACTCTCCTCGATCCCCGGTACAAAGCAAAACTCAGCACTTTCCTTCCACCCACCCAAATAGAGAGTAAAGTGCAGGAATTGGAGACCGTGCTGATTGATCAACTGAAGACATCTGTTGTGTCTGCTTCACGTTCTTCAAATGTCATGGTGGAACAACATCAGCAACGTGATAGCAGTAGAGTGCCAAGTAGCCGTAGCGGCAGCAGCAGCAGATATTGTGGCAGAAGCCTAATGGGTGACCTCTGGCAATCTTTATTTACCACCTCACCAACGCATGTAATGCAGGGCACACATACAACACACAGAGACCGGCTTAAGATCATGGTGCACGACTATCTGCGTCTCAACATCGAAGTTTTTGGATGTGTTCCAGACCCAATCGACTTCTGGGTATCCAAAATGGATGAATGGTCCGAGCTCGCTGGCCACGCCATAGAGGTATTGTCCTGCCCAGCAGCCAGCGTCATATCTGAGCGGACCTTCAGCACAGCTGGAGGAGTCATTACAGTCAAACGCATCCAGCTTTCCACAGATAATGTGGATCGTTTGACTTTCATCAAGATGAATTAGCATCGGATCTCAGATATGTTGTGGCCCAATTCCCGAGGTCCACCAATGAGTTTGCTGGTCTACTTCATATTCCTCTTCCAAAAGAAATGGTCCTCTTGAAAACTTTTTTTTTAAAATGAACATTCTCTTACTGCATTTTTTAAGTTCCCCAAAAGTCATTTTGTTGGTTTTTGCGTGAGGAGACTGTAAAAAGACCCAAGGATTTCATGAAAAAACCATATCCATTTACTCAATTTAGCGACATGTATGAATCGAGTTGCGCCTGTTTCTGGTGAAAACGGCGTCTCACCGATCCGAATCCCCTTCGAGCAGTGGATCGATGTTAGGCCGCTTTGACACTTTTGGCTGCGCCTAACATGAAGGGCGTGCAATGGGCGCGTGTGGCGTTCTGGGGTAGGACGAGGCACATTCGAAAACTCCGAGTCATGAATGATCGCGGGTTGGAAAAGTGAGGCGCATGCAGCACGCGCCAGCTACGACAGGCAGACCTAGTTGAAGTTGGTCTAAATGACCAGAGGAGGCAAGTGAAGCGAGAACGTAACATGAGAGGAAACATATAGAAATCGCAAAAGAAATCCATGTCGCTCTCAGCTCAGTGAGGGCATGGATAAGATTCAAAAAAATCACTAAATTAGTGTCAAACATTATCAGAAAAAGAGCTCAAACCTTCAAAAGAAAAAAAATAATCACTTCCCAATAATTCTAGAACGGCGCAACAATCAGGAATTAGGATCTTGGAAAATTGCCAGGAAATACAGTAATTCAAATTCTGTAAGCGCTTATTCATCGGTAGCCAGAAACCACCAATCAGAAAAGAAGCGACAGTGAACCATTACAAACCTATGGAGAAGTATTGAACAATCAAATTCAAAGGCGGACAGTTCAAAATACAGTAAAAATGCAAAAAAAGCTGATTGGTTTGAGCGAGTGGGGGCATGGTGCATCTCTACCTAATCAAAAAGAGCGTGAGCTACTTTGTCCCATTGTAGTCTATGGCCAGATTGGAGCAATGAAATCTCGGCTCTCAGCGCCGTGCAATCTATAATGCAATCTATAATAAAACTTTACATGGCAGAAACAAATTGAAAATACTCCCAAAAATTTTCCGACGTATATAAAATGAACAAAAATATGGGGTAACGAAAAAATATATTAATTTAATAAAAAATTATTTTTATTTTTTTATTTTTTTTAGCCATGATTTAAATATGGTGTAAGAAGAAAAAGAAATAATAATAATGAATTAATATTTTTTTTTTCGTTACCCCCCATATTTATTGTTCATTTTTTATATACAGATCGTTCAACTTCTGAGTCTTATCATTTGATTTCTGCCATTACAGTTTTATTACAGATTGCATTTGAAAACCCATAAGAGCACGTCGCTTCCTCTCCCATTGGTCCAAATAACCGGCCCCCTTTTAACTTTGCCAATCACAAACAGAGCTCGCTCTGCATTTTTTTTCCCCATACAACTTTATGAAAGGTAGCTCACCCGCTGATTGGGTAAGCTGGACGAGCCCCATTTCCCCCCAACCAATCACAGTACTAGAAAATTTCCCATAGACAGTAATAACTTTTAGGGCGCCCTTCTATCGCGCCCTTCTTTTCCATTCAAAATAGAAGCACTACATCTAATTGGTGGATTCATATCTGCTGCCTGGGCTTCAAACAAACACTCTTTTCTGCCTTTTTTACTGTAGTTTGAACTGTCCCGCCTTTAATTTGATTGGTCCAACTTTCCATACTTTAATGGTTCACTGTCGCCCTACAGTTTTCTGTTTTGGTTGGTTTTTTTCCGCCCAAATAAAGGGGGCTTAAAGAATTTGAATTAGTGTTTTTCCCCGGGAAATTTTCTCTATACCCCAATTCCTGAGGTAGTCCCGGTCTCGGGGCAACAAACGCCTGTTGGGGATTTGAAGATTTATGTTTATAAAGGGTTTCAGCTTTTTTTTAACTTAATAAAAACGATTTTTTTTTATCTACTCCATCCCCACGGCGCTGAGGCCGAGATTTCATTCCCCTGATTGGCCATGGATACAAGGGAAGAAAGTAGCTCTGCTTGTTTGGCCGGATAGCCAAACCCCCGCTATTTTCAACCAATCAGCTCTTTTCTGCATTTTTACTTATTTTGAACTGTCCGCCTTTGAATTTGATTGGTCAATACTTTTTCCTAGTTTAAAATTTCCCCTTTTCGTTCCTATTCGTTTGGGCCAGATTGCCAAGCCCCCCGTTGGGGGAAACATGTAATTTCAAATCTTTTGTAAGAATTTGGTGCAAAAACATTATTACAATTTAAAACTTAGCTGCGCAGAGATATTCCAAGATGGCCCTGCTTCCTGAACCACTCCCCCCCATTGCCAGCATGGACCTGGTGAAACCATGACCAAAATTGGAAACCAATCAACTATGCCACATTCCTGAAGACTGCAAGAAACAAAGGAACTTAGCCACCCCCTGAACCATTTTTGTAAAAAACCATTGTTTTGTAATAAAGGCTCTCTCTTCTGGGTCTGCTTCCACTGAGAGGAAATCTACAGCTCTTTTTTGATGTTTTCTTCATGCCGGCAATCGTGTTAAAATTTTGGCAGCATATATGGGGGTTTTTGCCCCCTAACCCCAACTTTTGGCCCCAACGGGGGCGTACCAACGGGACCATTTCCTTGGGGGGACCTGATGTGACCCCCGGGACTTACCTCGGACTGCCCAAAAGGGGAGACTACACCTCCACTTGAAAATACGTAACTACTGGTTTTTCTTTTTGAAACTGTAGTGCCTGTTTTTTGGGACTTTTCCGGTTGGTCGGGGTTTTGTCCGGTCCCCGGGGGGTTTTTGGTCGGCCGCGAGCGTTCCCTGTACTGCCCCTCAAAAAACCTATCCCAGCTGCCGACCCTGCCTTCTCTGTCTGTGGGGGAAAAACCTGGGGACAAGGACGACACACGGGTTTTTTTGGAATCCTACCTAGTTTGGGGTTTGATGCTGTCATTTCCCGATGGGAAATTTTACTAGACTGAAGCACATGTTGCTGGTTGCAGACAAGGGGGAAGTTTAGCGAGATTGGAAAAACCAGGGAGATGTTGACATTTGCAGACTAGACAAGACTCTACAGTCAGACAGCCCAATTGCAGAGTAGGGGGGAAAATTTTAGCGAAGGGGGCCCCGCAACCTAGCTCGGAGGGGGGTAGCTAGGACTTGTGTTTAATACGTTAAAATGATTTGGTTCCTCAATTTATGAGGGTAAAAACGGCCCTTAAGGCCAGTCAGTCTGAGGGTCTAGTGGAGGGGGAAAAAAGCATGTAGAGAAAAGAAAAAAAAAAACCATGTTAGAGAAGGTTAAAAAATTAATGAAAAATGGTGTTGGTTTTTACCAGGAGGGGGGAAAATTCAACTCAAAATTGGAGCTTTAGCTGTGAAAGACAAAAAGGGGGGGCTTGACATAGCAACTTTTAGAGATGCATTAGTTTTGAAAAAAGCGCTGAAGAGATATCAAAAGAAGGTTTTCAGATGAATGTAGGGTAAGAAAGAATGTTTTGGTTTTAAGATTGTCCCTACAAAAGCCACCACCTTAAGTGGACTGACAAATTGGGAGTTCCCCAATTTTGGCCAGCAAAAAAATCCCCCCCTGCGGAAAATTGTGTTTTTGCCCTGGGAGAGGAAAGTCCAAATCCTGCTTCCCCTTCCCCGTACCAAAAATTTCCAGGCCTCTGTCCCCTCCCCCTACCTCTCTATCCCACAAATCCAGTCACTTTTCCCCATCCCTGATGAGTCATCGATCCTGTTCCTTTCCCCCCCCAAGTTACCATAAGAAGTGGCGAGATATTTTTCAAGGGTATCACTAGTTTCTGTTAACCAAAGGGAAGGGGTTCAGTAAAGTTTGTATATAAGTTTGCATCTATTGTATAAATTTTTAATTTTTGCAGTGCCTTGTCTTGGTCATTAAATAGAAAACAGTTTTGCAGCTCCTTTTATTGCGGGGTATGTAGTTCGGAAAGCGGAAGGGTTTACATTGTTCTTATTTTTAAAGAACTGAATATAGAAATGTTACTGTTTTATAATGTCATGAATGCTTGGTTTATTTTAGGTGGTTAACTGATTATTTGATTTGAAAAAGAACTAATTATTCCTAAAGATCCAAATGATGGTGAAGGTGATTCCCGACTAAAATAACATATTGGGGGTAGACGTCTTTTAAAAATTGGGTTACAAAAAAATTTAAAAAAAAAAATCCACTGGTATTTACTGGCTCATTTTATTTATTTTTGTTGTGTGCAATATTATTTTTGACCTTTATTTCAGGGGCTTTTTATAAAAAATCCCTTTTTCCCCAGGGGGACGGACGCCAACTAATAAATACTTTTTTTTTTCCCCCCTTCCCCCAAAAGTTTTTAATTCCCCGCCGGGATGTGAAAATTGTCTTTTTATTCAGGGAAAAAAGATTTCTATACGGAGATCTCATAAAATACCTCAGTGACTTTTACTTGTTAAAAAAAGCCCGGGGGGAATAAAGTTAACTTTGGTTTTTTGGGGTTTTTTTTTGGGTTTTTTTTGGTAGTACTACACCTATTACTTTTTATAAAGGTTTTTGTTCAACCCGAGTAAAAAAACTACTCCATTTTTATTTTTTTAGAAAATAATTTTTTTTTTATTTTTTCCTTTTTGTTTTGGAGCCCAGTAAGAAAGTTAATTTTTTTTTTTTTTTTTTTTTGAGAGGGGAAAGTGTGGAATTGGTGAATGGGTCATTTTCCTTGTTTTGTTTGATTTAAAGCTTGTATTCTGTAAATCCCTATTCAGAATCCTTATGTTGTTTGCAATTGCAATAAACCACAAAAAAGTTTCCTAACAAAACAGAGAGTTTTAAGACAATTAGGGGACAGACTTCAAAATTTAATTAAATATAGAGGGTTTAGGTTAATTTTTTTTCTATTAAAAAGTCATATGACCATCGGGTTACAACACCGACATACTTTTTTGACTCATATAAGGGGTATGAGAGTTTAAAGTTTAATTTTACCTAAAAAAGGGGTTTAAGGGTTTTTATTCTTGACAGTTTAAAAACTGGGAAAAAAAGGAGTTTTGGCCAAAAGCAATAAAGTTTAATTTTGAAAGAAAATCGGGAAATTTTTTTTTTTAAATTATAAATTTTTTGCATCCCCACAAAATAAGAAAAAAGGAAAAAGCTGTTTTTGAAAATTTAGTATAGAAATTTTTTGTTTGTTTTGCACGGGGTCAGATGGAAGGAGATATTTGTTTTTTTCTTTGTGTTTTTTGTTTATATTATATATTTTATAAATCCTATTTACATAGAAGTTACATGTCATGGAGGGGAAATTTTATTATTTTGAAGTACATTTTGCTGTGTCAAAAGCTTTTAAAGGGATACGGCAAGTTTCTTTTTTTTTAAATTTTTTTTTTTTTTATTTCTGGAAATTTTTCACTGCAGGGTTTTTTAAGATCAAACTGGGGAGAGCAGGTTTTCTACTGCTTTATGTGACTGAGTATATTGATTGAGTTAAAAAATGCCCCCGTCCCCCCCACCCCCGCACCAAAAAGACAATTTAAATAATGGGGTCATTTTGTGCGATTTCCCACAAGGGTTTTAAGTTTGTTTCTTAAGTTTTATCTTACAAGCTTGCCCAAGGGCCAGGGGCCCCAAGATGATGGGGGGTTACAAAGGGCCAGGGGCTGCCCCAGACAGCAAAAGATATCGCAAAAGAGACCAGTGTTGATCGCCATGTCTGCACAAGCCACCACGTCTGCACCAGTGTTGATCGCCATGTCTGCGCCAGTGTTGATCGCCATGTCTGCACAAGTCGCCATGTCTGCGCCAGTGTTGATCGTCTGCGCCAGTGTTGATCGCCATGTCTGCGCCAAGCACTGATCACTGACCGCCCCGTTTGCACCGGCATTGATATAGCTAAGGGGCTCTGATGTCTGCACTCCTTCCCAAGTCCTATCATTCTTGTTGTTTTACAGTCTATGAAGATATAAGACTTCTACAGACTAAAGAGAGAGCTTTTACACACAGAACTATTTTTATTTTATTTTTTCACTTTTGTTTTCAGCCTATAACCGTGGCCAATGTTGTTTTCTGCACTTAGCAACAATGAATTTAAAGGGCATGACCAATGTAGGATCCAGATGATTAGAAGGGAAAGAGTATGGGCCTGTCAGGGCTGGGAAAGCCCAACTACAAAGGGGGGTAACTCACATAGGAGTGGCTCATCTCAAACCTGGTGAAGCATCCACAACCCTTTTCCCGCCCAGCTTTGGCAGGCACAGGAGATTTTGGATTAGGGGAAGAAACAATGTGAAACAAACTCAGGGTCAGAGTGTAATAATGTTTTAGGGGGGATTGTTAAGGGAAACATATATATTTCTAATGCTTTTGTAATGAAGTTTGTGGTGCAAAAACATTAAATTTCACATAAAAAGCTTAGCTGAACAGCAGAGATATTCCAAGATGGCGCCTGCTTCCTGAACCACTCCCCACCATGTGCCAGCATGGACCTGGGTGGAAACCATGACCATATCTGGAGAACCAATCAACTAGTGCCACATTTTCCCGAAGACTGCAAGAAACAAAGGAACTTAGCCACGCCCTGAAAACCAGTTTGTAAAAAACCATTGTATTGTAATAAAGGCTCTCTCTTCTGGGTCTGCTTCACACTGAGGAGGAACTCATATCAGCTCTGTGTCTGATGTCATTTCTTCATGCCGGCAATCAGTGTTCAATTTGGACAGCAGTAGTCATGCGGTGTACCCCTGAACCCCAACACCACTAGCTCAACCAATCAGCTCTTTTCTGCATTTTTACTGTATTTTGAACTGTCCCGTCTTTGATTTTGATTGGTCAAAACTTCTCCATAGGTTTTAATGGGTCACTGTTGCTCCTATTCTGATTGGCCAGGATTGCCAAGCCCCTGCTAGCTCAACCAATCAGCTCTTTTCTGCATTTTTACTGTATTTTGAACTGTCCTGCCTTTGATTTTGATTGGTCAATACTATTCCATAGGTTTTAATGGGTCACTGTTGCTCCTATTCTGATTGGCTGGTTTCTGCCGACCAATGAGAATAGCTTACGGAATTTGAATTACTGTATTTCCCGGCAATTTCCAATATCCAAATTCCTGATGTAGCGCCGTTCTTGATTTTTGGAAAGTGATTTTATTTATGTATTTTTTTTAGTAGGTTTGAGCTCTTTTTCTGATAATGTTTTACACCTTATAAAGGCGATTTTTTTATTCATACTCCATGCTGCACGGACATCTTTAATGATTTTTCGCTGTTTTCCAGCCGGTCTCGAATCGGAATACAGTGTTCAGCACAGTCCTGCACTGTACCTGAGTCCTGCACTGTGCCCCACACACTGGCGAGGCGCGGTGAACTTTTCCCCGCATGTATGAGCGCACCTCCTCGGACGGCGACTATTAGGCGCAGTCCCGCACTGCGCCTAAGTCCCCGCACTGCACCTCACACACTGGCAAGGCGCGGTGGACGTTACACGGCATGTATGATCGCACTACGTCGAGCGGCGAATCTTAGGCGTAGTCCCGCACTGCACCTCACACACTGGCGAGGCGCGGCGGACTTTACCCCGCATCTATGAGCGCACCTCGGCGCCGACATACATGAGGCGCAAATTTCGCCGGAAAACTGGCGAAAACGTGCGCTCCGATGCGGCGAGATTCATACATGTCGCCCTGTATGTTTGCCATGTTTTATATGTGGACATGTTTTCTTTGTACTGTGGCTGCTCTGCTCATACTAGTGTTATATGCTTGCAGTAAGCTCTGAGCCCTGTATAGAGTTTTCTTTCCTTATAGGGCTTAGGGCATGGTTTGCCCTGTTCACACTGGTGCTGTATGCGTTCAGTGAGTGCTGAGCCCTGTGGAGAGTCTTCTTTCCTCATATAATCATGAAAATCAAAGCAATGTTTTACAAATGCAGAAAGTTAACTGTAAAATCCCTGATTACCTGATCAGCATTAGCAAGTTTCAAATGAGCTGCTGCCTCCTCTTTTGTTAGGAGAATGCAGTTCCATGGAGACCACTCATAATATTTGTTCCATCTCACCATGGTTAGTTCATAAAGGTCATCACAGGCACTTAATGCAGAATGAGAGCCCCAGATATTCTCAACAAGATACTGGAGATCTTCCTGCTGCAATGAAAAAGACAAGTTTGGATGAATAAGCAAAAGTTAAACTGTAGCTTTAAAAAAAAATAATAATAATAATAATAATGTGATGGCTATAAGAACCGTGTCATATGTTTCCAAGAGCGGACAACAGATCTCTATAGGTTAACGTGTTTTTGATGACAGCTTCTACAAAAATCAGTTTAACACATGCTACATGTGGATCCTTATAAGGCTTCACACTGCGTTATTTACTACACTCAAGGTATCCATTGGGGTACTGTGAAAAAAGGTATCCTGACAGATATTGTGATATAACTGCGGCCGTCCCTTAGAGATTAATAGAGTAAATGTAGTCCTATATGGGATATGTTTAGGGCTTGTTCACACGGCTGATTTGGGCACTAATTTCAGCCGTACGGCGTGCCGTATTTGCGCTGCAGTACGGCTGAAATCCGTCTCTGTCATTACGGTAATCCATAGTTCTCATGGAGAACTATGGATTCCATCTCCTTTACCCGTTCGGCGAATCCGCCGGGCGGGGAGAAAGTGACATGCACATTATTTACGGCTTATACGCGCCGTGAATAATGACTGTCTATGGGGCTGGCGAGCTGCCGGCCCTCCCGCCCCCGCTGCACGGCAGCTGGCGTAATTGCGGGCGAAATCCGTCCCCGCAATTACGTCGGCAATAAGCCGTGTGAACTAACCCTTACTCTATTTCCTAGTATATGTTTTCCCTTCGGGATAGAAAAGCGTGGTAGACTATCTTTTGAGTCCTGCAGGGAAAGCATATGCTGCTACCAAATAGAGCAAACAAAGCCCATGTAGGACTACGTTTGTTGTAATAATCTCTATGTGACCAGCACGGCCATGGCGCGGTATCTGTCGGGATACCTTTTTTCACAGTACCCCGATGTATACCTTGAATGTAGTAAATAATGTAATGTGAACTCAGCCTCAACCCTTCATAATTTTATACTGGACTGAAGAAAACCCATTGGTGTGCCACACTTAGGTAACATTGCAACAATGCCTTGCAGGGTTATGCTGATGAACCAGCTCATTAGAAAGCAAACATGGTCCATCTAATCCTGATTCATGCAAGAGTGTTTTGCTGTCCGTTCAGTGTTTCGGATTCAGGAAGCCTAAACTAATGTGTACACAGTAAGCACCGAAACATTTAAGGCGACATGTCCCAATACGCAAACGCCAGTTTTTTGGTCTATTTTGCGCTAAAAACACTTTTGACGCCATATTCTCGATGTAAATGAACAGTTGTACACCAAAACTGGGTGCATTATACGCCGGGCACGTCACATTGTAATGCGCCTAAAACTTATACGCTGTGCGCCTCCATAGCGCAATGCGTCTCGATAGGTGCATTGCATACACTACCAATGATATGTCATGTGCTGCGATTTGCGCAATGTGCCTATTTAGGCACAATGCGCCTTTTTAGGCGCATTAAGTTTACTATGCAAGGTGTACCTGACGCCAGATTTTTGAGAGGATCAGACTTTCAGGCCCACTTTACACTGATTTAATCCACCTAAAAGCTTCCGAGGCGCCGCCAATTTTCGGACATGTCGCCTTTGGACTGCATTCAAACGTTCAGCTTTTTAGATGCAGTTTTGAAGCCAAAACCAAGAATGGATTAAAACAAGGAGAAGTCTCAGTTTTTCCTTAATATTTGTCCTCCAATTATGATCCAATCCTTGTTTTGGCTTGGGGAACTGCATCTAAAAGCTGAATGTTCATATACACTTATTAGGCTAGGTCTACACTGCATAGGACAAAAAACTCGTTGGAAACCAAATCCTAAAAACCACTTTGAACCTGAGTATTTTGTCAGGTTTTTTGTGCAAATCAGCTGGGTTTACAACCAGTTATTTGGGTGTTTTCGGTTTTTCTGCTTTTTGATGTGTTTTTTGGGGTGGCAGTTTTCCCAAGCAGTTTTCACTGGTTTTTAAACAGGTGGGACCTATATGTCTTGTTTAAAAACATGGGCAGTTTTTCAGCAGAACCGTGCCAAAAAACATCCAGCAGTTTATATAGACTTCAATAGTACATTTTCTGCTGGCGTCTGGCAAATTTTACATGTTCCTAAAATCGCCAGCGCCCAAAAACGATCGGAGATAAACCACCTGTGTAGACTACAGGTCTTTTTTATTGATGTCTACGTGAACTGTTTTTCGTCGGATTTTCAGCGGTTTCTAAATACTAAAACTGCTGAAAATCCGATGATCCAAAGCTATGGTTCCATATAACTATATAAATAAATAAATATATATTATATGTATATACAGTACATGTAATGTGCTCATGGATGCGCAAAGCAGTGTACTACATATGTGTTTTTATTCATCAGCTGTCCAGTGTAAAAAGTAATGAAACGTGCCATCTAATTTTAATCAAACCTTTCAACAGGTACATTGCTTATTCTGTTTTTCTTTACTTTGATGACAGATTGGGTAACTCGGTTTTATTTTAGAAGAATGCGGTTGTAAACAGTGCTGTTAATTGTTTTGCAGTGTTTATTTTGTAAAAATGAAATGAGAAGTGTTAGGCCTCGGTCACACGGCTTATTTCGCCGCGTATTTGCCGACGGATTGACGATCGTCAATCCGTCGGCTAATCAGTCAGAAACAAGTAACAGCCTATTTTCTATTGATTTCAATAGAAAATACGGCTCGTCGTTCACACGACGCGTATTTCCGTGCTGGATTGCCGCCGCGGATTGACGACGGCAATCCGGATGGAAAAACAATGTGCATGTCAATTATTTACGGACGGATTCACCATCTCCAATCATTGAAGGTGGTGAATCCGTCGGGAAATCAGTTACAAATACGTGCCACACTTAGTGGCTCTTATTTGCAACTGATTTTCAACTGATTTCAGAACGTATTTATGATCGGCAATCCGATGTAAATACGTTCTGAAATAAGCCGTGTGAACATAGCCTTACTGCTTACACTTATCCTAATATTTGAAAACAATTACATGAAATAGAAACTGAAGGAAGAGAAACTACAGGCTGGATAAATAAGCAGGTGGTGATGACTGAGAAAGGACTGATGTAGAAAGTGTAAACAGGCATGCTATGAAGAAGTGTATATATGTGCCTTGTTGGAAAACCTGTTATTTCTGTTGTAGTTAAAGATTTTAAACTACAGTATATGACAGGTCTGCACAACAAGCCCGATTGTGGCCCTGCAAAAGGATTTTTAGTGGTGGTGGAGCTTGGGCAAACTCCACCCCAAAATAGGCATTCAGGGCGACATGCATGAAATTTGGCGTTTACGTGCCAAATTTAATGCGCATAAAAAAGGCATAGAATGCGCCTGATGTATGAAGCCGCTCTACAGCGGGTCATAAATCAGACACATTTCAGCACTTGGACAACAGTTCGGGATCAGGTATACCACTTTGAAAGTGGTTTACCTGTTTCAGCTGTAATGTGCCCAGAAATGCCATAGCGAAGCTATACATAGCTTCGCTACGGTTCTAGTGCGCCCAACCTCCCGAGATCGGGCGCATTACAAAGCGTCGCAGGCGCTATGTAAGGCGCCCAAGAGTGGCTTGCAGGAGATTGGAAAATGTATGAACGGGGCTGCGCCTGATATCAGGCTGAAAAGACGCCAGATATCTAACGCAGCCCTGTTCACACATGTCGCCCTTAATGGCAGTTCTGGGCACTTCCAGTCGATCCGGGGGCGTTCCTGGGTGCTTTTAGCCCCTATCTCCTGCCAAGTTATGCAAATCTGCTGTATGACATTAAAACTGCAATACCCAATCAATTTTTGACAGAAAAAGTTACCTGGAGTAAAAATGCAATTTTGGCGTCTTCTCCATAATCTGTTTCCGATTTTTTCAGTTGCTTCAGTAATATTTTGTATTTTGTAAACTCTTCTCTCTGCCGAGCTTCATTGTCTAGTTTCGAACATTTTCGGCATCGCCCGACAGTGCGAGCATTAGCAGACAGAGAAAACTCAGTTGAGGGAAGATAGCTTTTGCAACTGGGGCAGAAATGTATGTTTTTACGAAAGACTGCAGAGTCCTGAGGAACCTGAAGAAAATAGATACATCTTAGTATTTTGTATATAGGAGTTTTTTTTATTACAAGAGTAACGCCATTTAAGAGGACCTGTGACATGTCTTTTTTAGTAAATACTTGTGCTCCCCATGCAACAATTCTGGAGCATCTTTCTTTGATCTTTATGCTGTAAGGTTCCCTTGTTATTACTCCTAGAAATTCATTTCTAATCTGTCAGATTTGTGATAAGATTGGGTGATTATATTTTTTTTGCCATAGGCAGACTTAAACTCTATCAGTTCTCAGTCTATAAAGCACTAAAACTTAACTTTTATTATGTACAACACTTAACCTCTATAACACGGAAGCCCTGACATTGTCCAATCAGTGCAGGGACACACCCCTATGAAAACTGGAATGGTAACAACCAGCTGGCAGATGCAGTGATACATTTCTAGAAGGAATAACAGATAAACAGCACAACACAGAGTTATAAGAGAGGATGCTCCAATATTTCTTATGGAAGTATTTACTAAAACAGACGTGTCAGGAGATGTCACATGTCCGCTTTAAGTGAAAGTTTAAATCCCATGGATGGAATGAACCAATACAAAACATACTGTCAACTGCAAGTTACTTATAGGCATTTAAACATAGTGGAGTTATGTTTAAAATGTCTTCTAGGTCACAAATTTTGTCTAAAAAGATGTCAAAGATTTCTATTAGCTGTTCTGATACATACAGAAAGATGTTTCCAAACAACAAAAAAGGTCAGTCTGCTTGCTTCATATGTATATGAGGGTGGAGTGATGTGGAGTGACACATTCATCAAAAGCTTTTGAAGATGTATACACACTACACACAATAACATCATTTTGTACTACTTTTCTATCCTGTTCTTTTTATAGTCAGTTGAATTTTGAGTTTAAAGAGAACCTGTCACATTGTATGTGCCCCCATTGCTGATGACAACCCAAGCTAGTGACAGATATGCTGCTTCCAGCGCTGTGTCCCTTATTCTGTACTATGCAGCAGTGTCAGTGCATTTACTGCTCAAATCTGGCAATTTTCAGTCAGAAAAGAGTCCAGCTTATTTATTAAGAGTCCATTTAATTCATGACCCGCCCACCTGAGGCTATCCACACCCACATCACAACTGATTAACCTATTACTTTGAATAGGTAGAAACATGTGAATAACTGTCAGGTGGGTGGGGCTATCCTGGGGTGTGCAGGGCTAACACATGCTCATGAATAAGCTGGACTCTTTTCTGGCCGAAAACTGCTAGATTTCAGCATTAAATACTCTAAAACTTCTGCATCTGACAGAATAAGGGACACAGTGCTGGAAACAGCATGTCTGATACTACCTTGTTCTGTCCTCAGCAAGGGGGGGGGGCATAACCTATGTGACAGGTTCCCTTTAAAGGGGTTGTCTCAATATAAGAATTGCTCTTTATGTTAAAGATCTTGCAAAAACAAGTCAAGTCATGATATGCTGCCAGCACTGGTTGCTATAGCTACAGACCTGGCTTCTACTGCAGCCTAGTAGAAGCCTGTAAACACTTCCCTGAAAAAGTGAAACCAAGAAAAGAGGACTGAGGTAAGACGAATCAATGTAGTGAGACAGCCCCTTTAACTTTTGGTTTCATATATATTCCAGAAAAGCATGCTAGGAACATTTTTTCTGTTTATGTATTTATCAAACCAGTTCTGCTGGTTTCTTGTTACCATGAAGCAACATATTGTGGGAGTTCACATGACAGTTACTCCACATGTCTGGTGGGGGAGGTAAGCTATTGTGTTCAAGGGCAATCAGAAGAATTTTAAAGGAAACCAGGTATATGACTAGAGAAAACTCACTGTTCTGATACTGTGATTATAAGCATATAGTAGAAATGGCTATTTATGCTTCTTCCTTGTATATCAGTATGGCTTTACCAAAGATGGACTTCCAGCTTTAACAGAATCTGTCACCCTACACATATTTTTGAGTTAGGATATCCATTAGATATTAGATGGAGACTACTGCATCCTCTCCCTTCCAGACTCTGAGTGTTAAGAGCTAAAAACAAATCAGGACACATGAAGGTGATAGGCTAACCAATAAAAATACAGAACAAAGTACAATGGATATGAATGTTTTTTATGTGTGCATTACTTTGTCTTCCCAAAATATTAGGACAAAATAGACTTAAAAAGCCTAATATCAATTTCACCACTCACTAGTAAAAATCCTATTTAAAACTTACCTTGAGCAGCCTGGTAATTTCAGGATTAAAAGTGGGAGTTTTTATATACTGCAGGAAAAGTGTAGAAATTCTCTTTCGCAGTCCATCTAGATTGCAGTCTTGCACCCCCCGCATTAGGAGATCAGCTTCTCTGTCAATAAGTTCTACAATTTCTTGAGTCAATGTGCAGTTGTGTTCCTGAAAATAAAAGCACTATTAAATGAGAAAATGTCCAGTGAAAAAACCTTAACTATTAGCGGCAACTAAATCTTTCAATCATTATACATATTTCTATCTATCGTTGAAATGACTGTTAGAATTTTTCATGTAAACCACCCCCTATTTATGAAACATGGCCGGACCATTGTAAACTTGGCACTTCTTACCGTAGGTTTCACCCTTACACACTAAAGAATTTGTAAGCTCATCACGACAGGCCCTCACACCTTGTTCTCATTGTAAGTAACTTTTAATGTGTAATGACTGTATGTTTACCCTTGAATTTGTAAAGTGCTGCGGAATATGTTGGCGCTATAGAAATAAAGATTATTATTATTATTATTAGAATTTACTAAGACAGTGAACCGTGAGGGTTCCAGGTGATGGACCTTCTAATACAGCCATCTGAAATGAGCCATAAAATGTTAGGCACTAGGCAAATTAGATATGATATATTGACTAACTGCATAAGCAGTGCATATGCAAAAGTAATTATGCTTATTCAGCATTCAAATGAAAAACATAAGTGTTCACTGCTCAGACTGTTCCCAGTTCTAGAACACAAGAATTGTTAAAGAGAACCTGTCACTTAGTTTATGCCCCTCTTGCTGAGGAAAATACAAGCTAGTGACAGACCTGCTGTTTCCAATGCTGTGTCCCTTATTCTGTAAGATGCTGTAGTTTTAGAGCATTTACCCCTCAAATCTTACTCATGAGCAGGTGTTAGCCCCGCCCACCTGAGCCCCGCCCACCCGGCAGTTATTAATATGTTTCTACCTATTCAAATTAATAGGTAATCAGTTGTGAGGTGGGCGGGGCTAGTCTCAAGTGGGCAGGGCATGAAGAAAACTGACTCTTTTCATGACTTTTCTGGCTGAAAATTGCAGATTTGAACATTAAATACTCGAAAACTCCAGCATCTTACAGAATAAGGGACACAGCCTGGAAACAGCGGGTCTGACACTAGCTTGTGCTGTCTTCAGCAAGGGGGGCATAATTTATGTGACAGGTTCTCTTTAAGGCCAGTGTTTCTTACCCTTTAAAGCCAAGTATCCCCTCACAACATGCTCGGAGTACCCCTGAAAAGCAATCAGTTACAAATGCAACCAAAATAAAGATATGCCGACCCTGGTGCAAAAAGTTCTTTGTGGAGCCTCTATCTGCAGATTCTTCAGATTTGAAAGGCAGAATAGTGCATCATGCAGCACTGTTCTCTCAGTAAAAATGTCAGATACTGTGAATTCTGATGAATTTCAAGCTAATAATTTGGTTCTGGTACTGTGTCATGGCTTTAATTCAGAAGCGAGCAATGAGATTATATGAATACAGAGCAAATTTTTTACAAGTAACTCACTTATGTATATAGGATGCCTCCACAACTGACAATATTCAAATTAGAATTAGTAATAATGACCCCCTTCAGCACCCTCAAAATGGATACAGACGTTACACAAGACCTCCTAAATGAAAATCTTTAGATAAGGATCTCTCTTTATATAGATCCCAGGCTGGAACTCTCTATATACAGAGCCCAGACCAAACCTCTTATTATACCAATACCAGGACAAAACACCACCACACACAGACAACAGACTAGATGCCCTGTATTTATATATCTGCCTAAATACAGCATACACCATGTACAGACCACAAATGATACACCCTTAAAACTAGAAACCCTAGATCAGATCTCTTGAAGATACAGACCTCCTAAAAATGAGACTCTCCCCAGACAACCTAATAATGACCCCCTCTATACACAATCTACATATATATAGTCACATAAAAAAATAAAAACAAACCCATAAAATAAGTTACAGACCCCAGATTAGACCCCAATTACATAACCTAGATTTCAATAATAATGTGACTAATCTGCATGAGGATGATAAGGATAATTGTAGAGCAATATACCCAACAGAGGCAGCCAGGCTCTACTGAGGTACGCATACTCCAGGTTAACAACCTACTGACTTAGGCCATATTATCCGTTTTAAACAAATTTGTTCCTTAGTATACTGAGTAGGGCAGAGTATATGCTGGAGGGTAATGAGCTCCTCATACTTAAAGTACTCTAAGAATATAGAATCAATGACTCTATTATTCCATTATATTTATCCTGTGTTACTTTTCTCTTAAAAAGAACCTGTCACATAAATTACGCCCCCCTTGCTGAGGACAGTACAAGCTAGTGTCAGACATGCTGTTTCCAGCACTGTGCCCCTTATTCTGTAAGATGCTGTAGTTTTATAGTATTTAATGCTCAAATCTGCAGTTTTCAGCCAGAAGAGAGTCAACCAAAGAGTCAGTTTTTTCATACCCCGCCCACCTGAGACTAGCCCCACCCACCTCAACTGATAAACCTATTACTTTGAATAGGTAGAAACATGTGAATAACTGGCAGTGGGCAGGACTAGCCTTTGGTGGGTGGGGCTAACAGCTGCTCATGAATAAGATTTGAGGGGTAAATGCTCTAAAACTACAGCATCTTACAGAATAAGGGGCACAGTGCTGGGAACAGCAGGTCTGACACTAGCTTGTGCTGTCCTCAGCAAGGGGGGCATAAACTTTAAGGCAACTCTGTCAGTTGGTTTACGCTGATCTTTTTGAGAACATCATATGATAGAGAAAGAGAAGCTCAGCTTTGATTTATAGGTTTATATGATTTGGAGAAGGATTTCTGAGTAACAAGCAGAGTAATTTCTATAACAGAAGTTGAAAGTCATGCAGACCCTGCCCACATACAGTAATTGACAGTTTGCTCTGTACACTTACTGATCCAGGGAAAGCTGTCAATCACTGCATGTGGATGAGGTAAGCAGGACTTCCACTGACTTAAAAAGATTTTCAAAATCATATAAGCCTTAGCACCACAGAGCTCAGCTTCTCTCCTGTTATCACATCCTGCCCTCAGATAGGGGAGCATAAACCACATGATAGGTTTGCTTTAATATAATACATAAATTGAGCACCATTGCACCATTACTGCTTTACATGTTTTATTTACCTCCATATTTTAGATAACGATATCAATGAATACTGATCTTACTAAAACATTGATACCAATATGGGACACGTGCCAGTAATCATCATCATTGAAATACATATATACAGAAATCTTACCTTAACCGTATGTTTAAGTGTCAATAGTGCATCGAGCCGCTCATCATGAGTAAAGTATCTGGTGTTAATACTGTTGTAAATGTCACGTAGTTCCCTGGCCCGGATAGTAAATTGGGTATCCATCTCAGTGGTTTTTCCATCAAATGCTTTCCATCGTTTCGGCTCACAGCACTTCATGTGAAAAATAGAAATCCAATATCATCAAAGAGTTATAGTTGTCAGGCCACTAAAAATGTCATGTCTAGAGTTACCTTAACACTCAGAGAGGAAACAAAGTTTAATAAGATGCACAATCAAATTCAAAGGCTGCAGTACAGTGGACCACTAAGACCTTCATCACAACTCTGTTATTGTCATGTACTGTAACACATACCTCTGTTTCCCCGAAATTAAGACAGTGTCTTATATTAATTTTTTCGGTCCTAAAGACTCCTATTTTTCCACAAACAAGAATTCCCATTTATTGTTGAACAAAAAAATCTACATTTATTAATCTACTGTAGTCCTGTCATCACAAACATGAGCACAACCAGCCAAACTTTGAATTGAATCAAGAATTTCTTGTGACTCTGTTTACATGTACAATCTATGGTATGGTATTTATGAACAAAAAGCAAGATTAATTCAAATATAGTCATGTCATCATCTTCAGGAACATCATCGTAACCCTCCAAACCCTGAATTTCATGGTGAATTTCTTGCGACTCCATTTCTTTTAGAACCATTGGTCCCAATCTCTCGTTTCCAGCAACAGCACTTTCCTTAAATGAGCACCTCTTGTCCAGGTAGCCTCCCACACAAAGTAAGACGTATCTAAATGATCTACTAACGTATGGTGTGGGGGGAGCTGTAGCAATGACTTCCACTAGGTCTTACTTTCAGGGGAGGTCTTATATTTCTAAGCTTGAAAAAAATTGCACTAGGTCATCTTTTCGGGGAAACAGATAAACAGGAACATTACCCCCCTTTAAACGACATAGATAAGAGACAGAATCCGTAGGCTTCATTTAAGAATGTGTTTTAATCATAAGTTACATGAATAAACTTTATACTATTGTTGTTACTTGTAGTTGGTCAACTTATGTATATCATACAATAACTGCATTGAAAATATAGTGTAGGAATAACCCCTGGTCACTATTTACTTCATGGGGCCTAAAACATAATGGTGTTTTTAAAAAAAAATTTGTAACATTGACGTTGAAGTGGAAGAACTGTGAATACAGAGCTGATCTGCTAATCACTGCTATAGAACCAACCACAGCCTAACCAGGAAGAGACAGGATGCATGAATCAAAAGCTGCTTCTAGCTTTGTGAAACAACGTGGTGAGTCAAACCCTTTAATGTTTTGTAATGTTCGCCTGTATATTAAGTAAGTGCAGAAATAAAAAATATCTGATATATTTCTATTAAAAAGGATTTCAACAGAAGATGCGAGAACAACTATATTCCTACTAGTGGGTCAAAAGTTAGAGCATTAAAGGAGTTTTCTCATCACATGCTTTCGCAGACTTGTGCTGCTGATCTCTCTTACAGCTTCAAAACCAAGGGCGTGTCTCTCCTCCAAGTAGGCGTACATCTCCTCCCAGTAGGCGGGTCTTCCCTCACTGAAGAGTAGTGACATCATTCTGTGTGAGCAGTGGAAGGGAGAGAATGTCACAGCTCTGCAGACCTCCTGCAATGGTTCTCATGCCTGCAGAGCTGTCTGCTCCCTCCCATGCTGCACAAGCTCCTTGTAAGCTAAACACCTGCATTGCTGTAAGCAGTTACACATAAAGAATACTGATGAAACAAATGTAAGGAATGCACTCTGCTCTTCCCTCTGTTATCAGGCAGAAGGTAGAGCAGACTGTATAAGGCTGTGTTATATGGGTGATGGGAGCAGACTGTATAAGGCTGTGTTGTATTGGTGGGAGAGAGTGAATCTAGCAGTTAGAGACACAGTAATCCTTCACATAGAGCTGGGAGATGAGCACAGAGGAGTTCAGACAGGCTTTATTATACAGACACAACCATCAAAACAAGCTGAGGCACCTAGTTTCACTTTCCTTTTCCACAGCTCAGAGGGGAGTAAGCACAGAGTACAGGCAGCCAATTACAGCACAGGGGCGTGTTCCATCCAGGGGCATGTCCCAACAGCCTGAATGAAATATTAGGCATCCAATCACAGAAAAGGGGGCGTGGCCAGACCCCCAGGTTGCAGTTTTAGATGTAGAACACACAGATTAGCTTATATCTGCTACACTAAATGATTTAGGAAATGCAAACCAATTACAAAAGTGCTTATTTTTACTGTCCCCATCATTACAGTTATGATCTTTGTAGCAAGAAAACACCTTGAACACTGACAGGCATTCTCTAAGCCTAATTGGTGGACAAAGATGTCAAACCTCGTTTCCTTTATTAGGCCCTTGGCTCACATGACAACCTGTTCGGCTGTACTCGGAACTCCCATCAAAATGAATATAGAGTGTCGGGCATGTATGACCACCTTTCCATTAAGCAAGGAGGATTTTGGGGCCCAATCTTAAGTTAGGTACTGGTCCCTGGATTGGGACCTTCACATATGAGACATTTGTGGCGTATTCTATCGATCTGCCATGTATGTCTGTTAAGTGAATACCTCTGTAACCTAGAGCCTATTTAAAAACATCTTTAGTTTTTGAGCCAAGGTAAATTTTCACCACTCTGTAAACAATCTGTTACAGATTGTTTTCACAAACGTTGCATGCTATCATTAATAACCTATGTTCTTTTCTTAAAATCTTTTAAAAAAAGTATTTTTTGAAAATACGAAAAAGCTTGGGCATACAAATTCATGAACGCAGCGTGTCAACTGAGGACATCCCAGTATTAGATTTTTATTTTAGTACACAAGATTTATCAATTAGATTCTGTTAACCAATAATAAAGTTTATGGTTCACATGAGCCAGATAATGTTAGTGTCTGCATGATAAGTCTGTAAAAGAGTTAAACTATAAAGTTCAATATACTCTGTTTCCTGTCCTGATCTGATCCTAATCTGATCTGATCTGATTAGTGTTTACAGGTGTTCTACATGTGACATACCACACCACCATCAAAATGGTAATAAATACTTAAAGGAGTTTTCTCACTACAAAGATTAGCTTTCATCATGAAGGGACAGTTAAATCAAGACCTTTTCTAAATATATTGGTCAATAGTTTTTCCTTTAGTCACGAGAGAAGAGATTTTATGTGCTCTGAGTGCACACACATTTCTATGGTTACCTGACCATAAAAGTATGTTCACACGGGGTAATTTTGGCGCGCATTTCGCCGCGTATTTGCACTCTAATACGGGTGAGATGTGCGCCAAAATTATGGTAATCCATAGTTCTCATAGAGAACTATGGATTATGCCTCCTCTCCCCGCTCGTACAATACGAACGTATTGTACGCACGGGGAGATGAGTAACATGTCAATTATTTTAGGCGAATACGTGCCACAAGTAATGAATGTCAATGGGGCCAGCAGACTGCCGGCACCTCCGCGCCACGGGAGTACGCGCGTATTAGCGCGAGCTCCCGAAAGACACGATGTACTGCGGCGCGTACTTTTACTAAAGAGATAACATCTCCTGCACGTGTCAATGTAAGGGTTCAGCTACCTACAGAGATGCTTGATATGCTAATCACTGCTATTCAACCACCCACAGCCTGAGGAGACAGAGTGAGTGTAAAACTGCTTCAGACTCAGTGAAACAGTGTGCTGAAAAACCCCTTTAACATATACCTCTTAGATGTTAATGAATCACTTGTGATGCAGAGCTAGACACCATACACCTAGCAATCAGCTACAACATTAAAGTGGTTGTCAAGTCCATAGCAAAATTAAATAATATGCTTGTGCATCCAAAGAAAATAAAAACAGCCTATACTCACCTT
This sequence comes from Phyllomedusa bahiana, assembly GCA_025379985.1. Taxonomy (NCBI): domain Eukaryota; kingdom Metazoa; phylum Chordata; class Amphibia; order Anura; family Hylidae; genus Phyllomedusa; species Phyllomedusa bahiana. Next base: position 103,146 of record JAODAL010009035.1, read on the forward strand.
CCTCTGCTCCTCCGTCCAGCACTAGGTCTCCCTGGTCTTCTATTTATCCTTGAATCCTTTTAAACAGGACGTCACCACTGCAGCTGCAGATTCCCTGCAGTGGTCACATGCAACTCATTTAGACTACTGTTGGGAAGTGAACAGTTATAAATGGGGATTTAAAAAAAAATTAAAATGTTGGCAAATGGTCTTTTACAGTTTTGATCAAAAATGTACACTACGAATATCATGTTTTCATGTATCTAAAGTAGCAGAAATGCTTTTCCAAAAATTCCTAAGTTCCCTTTAACTGTTTTTTAGTGCTAGTAGTGTGCTGCCGTTATTGGATTGTGTTGGTATTTTACTGCCACACCAGCGTGCACCTACGCTCATTTAAAAAAAAAAAAAAAATCTTTTTGGATGTGCAGGCCAAACATTGTTGTTTTTTTTAAAGACTGTTTGTATGGGGGAGTGGCTGCCCTCACTTTGGTTTTTGCACTCCACCCATCTGCATAGACTAAAAAGTGCAGATGCAGATCAGCTTGTAGCTGGAATCAATCAATGCAGATCAGCATCAATCAATGCAGATCAGCTTGTAGCTGGAATCAATCAATGCAGATCAGCATCAATCAATGCAGATCAGCTTGTAGCTGGAATCTTCTCTCTCTGAATTGTGAAGGTCTGAACATGCACCAAGAGAGGTAACATATAGAGTAGGTTATCATGTATATTGGGGTCACCTTGACGTTGGCAAATGGGCTTTTACAGTTTTGATGTACACTACAAACCTCAGGTTTTCATGTATCTAAAGTAGCAGAAATTCTTTTCCAAAAATTCCTATGTTCCCTTTGACTGTTTTTTTAGTGCTAGTAGAGTGCTGCTGATATTGGGTTGAAGCTGTAGCAGTGACATCTTCAGAAGGGTTTGAAGATACAGACCCAGCGCTGGATAGAGGAGCAGAGGAAGGCAAGTATAGGTTGTTTTTTTTTTACTTTCCACTAGCATACTATTTAATTTTGCTATGAGCTGGACAACGCCTTTAAAAGATCTAGTAACATTTCTAACATGACAATGGCTCCTGTCAAGGGGTGCAATATACACTACTTACAAAAAGTTAGGGATATTTGGCTTTTGCTTGAAATCTCAGGATGAATTAAAATTTTATTTATTTATTTTTTTTAAATGAACTTAATGAGAACATATCTTTCCTTTAGAATGCACATGTCCAACTGTTTCAGTACTTTTTGCACAACCTGCTGATCTCTAACGAGGAACTTAAAGGGGTTGTCTCACTACAAGGATTGCTTTTTATGTTAAAGATCTTGCAAAAACAAGTCACTTTGCAATATGTGTTCATTAACAGTGTCCTACCTATTCTGAGATATGCCCTCTTGTATGAGCTGCATCAGATCCTTAGGTCGCTATAGCTACAGACCTGTTTGATCTATCCTGATAGGCTGCCAGCACTGGTTGCTATAGCTACAGACCTGGCTTCTACTGCAGCCTAGTAAAAGCCAGTAAACACGCCCCTGAATTCAAAGTGAAACCTAGAAAACAGGACTGAGGTGAGATGAATCAATGTAGTGAGACAACCCCTTTAGTGGCAAAATCCAATGACCTTATGACTCATAACTACACTACGCGCAAAAAGATAGGGATATTTGGCTTTTGGTTGAAATCTTAGGATGAGCATCAAATTTCTTGATTTTTTTTTTAAATGCATTAAATGACACCATCCCTTGACTTTAGAATGCACAGGTCCATCTGTTCAATGTTTCAGTACTTTTTGCACAACTTTCTGATCTCTTAACAAGGAGCTTAATGGCAGAATTCACAACAGGTGTTTGATCCCAATAAATTTAGGGGATCAATTGGAATTGGGATTTAAACAATCTTTATTATCATGCTGTTCACATTTTGACACCTATCTTTCATTGTGTGGAATTACAAACCTTATTTAGAAGATTTTCTATAGCTTTCTGTTGGTTTTCTTCACCCGCATCTATTTTGTGCCTGCCAATGGAGCTAATCAAATGAGTCTCTTGTTCCAGAAGAGCACAAAGCGCAGCTTTCCTTTCAGCACCAGAATAGGTTTGATTTATTCGCTCCACCTCTTCTTTTCTCCATACTAAATTCATGAGACAAATTATTTCATATAAAAAATATTTTTAAATATAAAATCTACAGATGTAGACATAAAAAATAAAAATGTATAACAGTTAAAATGACTAATAAAGTAACAGCAAAATTGGCAGCGTTTTTACATTTTTTTCTACTCCTCTATTTTTCAAATGCCACACAATTTTTCTACTACTTGTAATTTCAGTTATTTCTAAAGAATTTGTATAAGTGTAATTTCTATATTTATTATGAAGACTAAAGAATTTGGCCTTTTGAAGAAAAAGCAAGAGAAGTAGAGAAATGTCAGTATTGTAATAATGTTACAAAATGTAATCTTATGGTAGTGCCATGCCATATTTTCTTAATACATTCTACTCTAAACGCTAAAATTGTATGCAATTTAAATGACAGCCTCATAAATTGCACTCACAGTTTCAAATAAATCATCTTTTACATGCAAGCTTCACTTAAGGTCTCTTTTACAAGGCATATCAAAATGAAGACACTCTCAAGTAGATGGGTTATACATAGAAATTTTAACCCCAATCAGTAAATATATTAATCAGGGCACTAATCAAAGCTGGTTGTTATGTTTTGCACTAACTGGAATACGTTTTAAGCAAAATGTAGCAAAAAAACACAACCTGTAAATTATTAGATTGAAATGAGCGTTAACCAGTCGAATCATTATCAGATCCATACAAAAGTATGTTAACCTAATCTAAGCCATTGATTTGCCACCTCAAAGGCAGGCAAAGGTACAACTAGAAAATCTCAGACAAGAAAACAAAGTCTTGCTATCTGCTGGACTGTTTCCATAACTTCAATAGACTTAAAGGGGTTGTTTAAGTCACTCTTTTAAAATAAATTACTGCTGTTGTGACAAAATAAAAAATAAAACATACTGACCTTTGTCATTCCCTCTGTTCTAGCACTTCCTTTGTCAGTTTGTTGCCAGGTCTTGTTTATTTCCGCCATCAGCAGTCGGACTGTCACCATTGCAGACACTGGCTGTCTACAGGGATTGCTGCCTGACATCACTGCTTGGGGCGTTTACATCTCAAGTGCTGATATAGACAATCAATGGCTGCATTACTGAAGATCCAACAGCCAGGAGCATAACAGAAGACCCAAGAAAAGAACTGACAGAGGTAGCAATTAAATGGAGGTGAGGAAGAAAGCAAGAATGTCTTTTTCTTATTTTGTCCAAATTTATTTACATAGAGTAACTCAGACAACCCCTGTAGAAAAAAAGAGCCGTCCACATGTGCATCCAACTCACCATTCACTTTCCGATTAGATATGATGTCCAAGGACCAGCTTGACTGGCAGAAAAGGAGTCATGGGGTCACCAGCTATGAGATGTGATTGTCTATTGTTATTGTCCATTTCTTTCTTTGCAGGTCCTACTTACGGTGCAGGATGTTAAGACGCTGAAATTTTTTTTAGTGGGATGGTTAAAGTTGTTTTTTTGTTTGTTGTTTTTTTTTTTACAGATGGGTTTGGATTAAGAAGTTGGTTAAAAAAGTAACTAGGACATCTTTGTATCATTTTAGACTACACGTTTTTCATTCCAACACTGCACTAAATGGCTAATACGGTTGTATAGAAAAAAACAGGAGCAGTAACCGTCTCTTATAAAAAGACAGTTGGGGCGGCATGTATGAAAACACGCCAAATTTCATGCGCATTATAGTGGCATAGAATGCACCTGATTTATGAAGCCACCCTACAGCAGGTCATAAATCAGGTGCATTCTATCACTCGGGCAAAAATTCTGGATCAGGTATACCACTTTGAAAGTGGTATACCTGTTCCAGCTGTAATGCACCCAGAAATGCCATAACGAAGCTACAAGTATGTAGCTTTGTTACGGTTCTAGTGCGCGAGCAGGAGATTTAAAAATGTATGAAAGGGGCTGCGCCTGATATCGGGCTGAAAAGACGCCAAATAGCCCTGTTCATACATGTCACCTTGGTGTCTAATTACCAGAGATTTGTTAACATGGGCATTGATGATTCCATGATCCTATGTTGTAGATTTTGTATTCTATTGTATCTGGAAAAACAGCACCATGTGGAGCACAATATTTCCCAACAGAACACTGCACACCTGGGTAGAACTGAATAATAAATCAGTGGAGTCTGCCAGGCATCAACTCCTAGGATGGATCTCTCAGTACATCATGGTTTGTGTTTTTAATGTAACACCATACTTTTCCCATATTTCTATCCCACATTTTGAAACATCATCCTCACTCAATGTTCTGTCTGATGCAATGCAGTACTTGATACCTACATTCAAGAGCATGATAGAGCAACTCAAAGTCTTCCTTGTTCTTGGGGTTCATTCTGCGCTCATATTCCCTCCTGATTCTTTCCTCCCTCTCTTTTCTTTTTCTTAATTCCTCCTTTTCCTCCCATTCTAACCTTAGCCTTTTCTCTTCTCTCAATTGCTGCACCACCATTTTTGCGTGGAAACGTCGAAAATAGGTCTGTATTATAATTACCTGAAATTACAGATACTACAAATTAAGCTCTTATTTAAAATGCATTTACGAGGATGAGATCTTAATACTATTTTTTAGCTACATTAAAAATACATCTTTTACACAGCTGTATCCTGGTATACAGTCAGTCCCTTTCTAAGCTGAATCATTTGTGTTTAAGTCTTCTGCTGCCTACAGTCCCTTCACCTAAACAGGGTATACATAATGAATATACAGCTCTGGAAAAAATTAAGAGACCACTGCAAAATATTCAGTTTCTCAGATTTTTCTTTTCAACGGTATGTATTTTTGAGAAAAATGCACATTGTTATTTTATTATATAAACTACTGACAACATGTCTCCGAAATTCAAAGCAAAACATTTTGTATTTATTTGCAGTAAATGAGAAATCTTCAAAATAATAAAAAAGAAGCAGTGCTGTCAGACCTCAAATAATGTAAAAGAAAACAAGTTCATATTTATTCAGAAACAATAAGACTAATGTTTTAAGTCATGAAGAGTTCAGAAAGCAATATTTGGTGGAATAACCATGAGTTTTTCATTCAAATTCCTTTTGGCCTTTTCCCTAGACTTGTTTTGCCATCCAGCTTGTCCTATTGCAAGAGGATTATGAAGACCACAGCAGTGTTTTTTATATTTTCCTTCATTAAATAAGATTTGGTTCACCTAATCAGAAGCACATTAAGTAGAATGAGGTGAACTTTGGTTGGAATTTAACTAACACTGGAATGGAATGGCTGTCAGACATGTAGAGATGCTGATTTTTAGAAAACTGTGCAGTGGTCTCTTAACTTTTTCCAGAGCTGTATGTGATGTGCTTGGCACAAACGTCCCTTCTTAAGTAGTTTCTCTATGCACCTAAGTACCCATACCATCGATGTCCTTATAATTAGATGTAGGCAACAAAATCCCCATAAATATCTCACACCCACAATCTACCATTAAAAATTGCCAGCCACAGCTCCTAGCACAATTTACTAGCCAGAGATGTTTCCCTTAATGCAGACAGAGCATATAAGTGCTAGTGCCCCCATAACACTCACCTATTCCTCACCAGTTGGGAAACATACACACAACAAATATTAATGTAGGTATCTGGCATTCTTTGCACGTTGCAGCAAACCTTTTCTTTTTTATCTTATTTGAGTGGCTCCAAATTTCCTACTCCTTTTACTTACGATGTATTTTCCACAGTATTAAACAATGCCAAATGTCACTTACTGCTTTAAGCCTTTTTGCATGGAATTCATCAGCAGTCACGTATTTTCTTGGCTGTAATAATTTGTCTGTGATATTTGCAACATAGCAACCAATTTTAGTCATTTGTGTGGCCATTGTGTTCCTTGACTGTTGGGGTTTGTTCTTTTCAAAAACTGTCTAAATGAGAAAATTAGATTGCAACATTTAAAAGCAGTACAATACTATTTGTGTAAAAAGTACTTGTTTCAGTATTAGCAGAAGTAGAAGAATAACACATTGATTAATTCTATCAGAAAGAGAGGTCGTTATGCCTTTAGATGCTGTCTACAGCAAGCAAGGCTTACCCAATAAATTGTGAGGAAAAAGGGACATAATAGGAAAATGTAAACACATTTAATTAAAGGGGTTTTCCCATCTAAGTGATGGCATATCGTAGATGCATGTGTGGATCTGCACATATGCTTGGACTGAAGGAGCACGTTATTGGAAGCATAGGTGTGCTTGAATGAGGCTGTGCTGAAATCAGTTTTTCTTGGTACAAGCTGAAATTTTTTCTTCATTTTAATGTTCCATATAATGTACCGAAAAACAAAAGTTTTCTGTGAGCTGAGCACGCAAAGGTTATCTTCACGTCAGATTTTTCTAAATGAATCCAAGGCAGAAATCCGAAGTGATGCGCAGTCTTTAGATTTTAAATTTGGGGAAGGTTTTAGCCCCATTTAGTGAATAATCCCATCATGGCTTTTCAAAAGGAATCTGATAGGACCCCTCAAAAATAGTGTCTAAATTTCTTTTTTTTTTCACCGGGATTTGAAATCCATGGTGTAAAGAATCGTGCAGAGTAACGCAGCAGGGATTGCCCTTTTTAAAATGAATGGGGACCGGATTTCACTGGAAATTTTGGCGGGGGAACCGACGGGGGAATTTTATATCGTTTCCATTTTAAAAAAAATTTGTGTGAACATAGGCAAATGCTCCTTTGAAGGTGTATCCTGGTTTCTTCAGAAAAGGGGTTTTTATCTCAAATTTTTCATAGATCATAATTAATATGCTACTTGGCTCTGTCATTTTTCCGGTCAAGCTGTCTTAATTAGCATATGACCTGTGTAATCAAACTTCCTGTTTTCATTTTAAAAATTAGATAAATTACCTTTCTGGGGTCCCAAAAGCTTCTGGCAATGTAACAGTTAGAGAAATTTTAGTTTTTGTCTGAAAGATCAAAAAAACACAAGCTCTCACACTGCTGGCCATGATTTGGGGATGGCAATGCCCTCACCCCTGCTATCGATGAACAAACAGCGGGGGATAAAGATTTCACAGGTCGGTCACTTGGGGGAACCAGAGAGAGCACAGGGGGTAAAAAAACCTCGTAACTTCTTAACAAAAAAAATAAAAAACAAATTTTTGGGAAAACACTTCTTTTTAGTGTTCCCCCTACATTTGAAAGATTTTCTTTGTAGTGAGACAACCCCTTTAAGCTTATTGTTTGTACATGAAAAGTTCAACAATCTGATGTACAGAAGACGTGATACAGGTGACAAAATGCAATGTTTCGGTCCATCTGGACCTTATTCATACAGGTCACCAATTGAGGAACAAAGCTGAAGTAGAAGTTAATAAATAGAGAAAGGAAATGACAAAAAGGCGGGGCCGCGTTAATGGGACCAGAGCTCTAGCCATATTCCACAGCTGCTACTGTCAACAAAAATGCACCAACTAACAAGCATATCCTACCTGTGTATCTCTGCAGAACACTACAATGTTTCTTTCTGGTCTCTTTTTCGGTACAGTTTGAGTCCCGGCATGATGGAATACTACACCTGTCACTTTATTCCGATATCCGCCCAAATAAGGTTTACGGTAGTTAAGTCGTTCAATTTCTACTGCTATATCCCGATAGGACTCCTCTTCTAAACAATATATAAGAAAAGCTCTTAACAGATATCTAAAACATACAGCTGAGCCATATTATTATGATCACTTCCTACTTTTAACATTGGCAATGCTTACTTATAGTAAGTCTGCATCGTGAGCGGGCTTTGTGGATAAAAAGGGTTTGTGCATAGCTTCGTATATCTCTCATTGCTGTCATGGGTAAAAAGGACGATCTATTACAGATGCAAAGAGGGATGATTATTGGCTTTTGAGTCAAAAGTGGCAGTATTTTTGAAACTTTGCAATTTTTTAACTGTTAGCTTGCTGCTGTGGTAAAAGTATATTGTGAGCACCATGTACCATTGATGTGCGAGGTCAATGTCAGCAACAAAGGGTGGGGATCCAAGCACATGTACAGTGGGGCATATGTCCAAATGAACCCGGGGACTGAACGGGCAAGAGTTTGCATGGGAGAAAATTGCATTCGGGAATTGATCTCGCTGATTTTGGCAAAAAATTGCCTTTTTCCTGTTTTTGCCTTTTTAATTGATGAAATTTTAGGATTTTCGGGGGAAAACATCGAAAACAAAATCTGCAACCCCTTTCTGAAAGAACACAAGCTGGTGGTGGCGTTGCAAGGGTATGTTCACACAGCATTTTTTAAAATACGTCTTTGAGTATGTTTTTAAGACATATTTAAAAATGCTAGAGGCAGGTCTCATTGATTTCAATGTAAAAATGTTCGTCAATTCCGGATATTTTTTTTTCAAACGTTTTTTTTATTGGGTAAAATGAAAACTTTAAAGAAGTGAATGTCAGTTTTTGATCTGTTTTTTGCTGTCAAATCCCCCTGGGAAACAATGGTAAATTTTTTAGAGGCTCAAAAAAAGTACCCAAAAAAGCAACACACCATTTGGGACATTTTTGAATATTTTACAATTAAAAAAGATTGGTTCCAAATTTGAATGTTTTTTAAAATGTAGGGTTTTTGGGTTTAAATTTTTAAAAAAAACGTATTGAAAAATGGATCCCAAAAAAAATCAAATACGTATTTAAAGGGCCCGGTTTAACGGCTTATTCCCGGGATTTGTGAGCCATTGAGCCAAAACCGCCGTGAATAAGGGGGGGACGGGGGGGGGGCCGGGGGGGGCAGGGGGGCCGCTCCCCCCCCTAACAATGCATGGTTTACGCCGGCCCGCCCCGTAAATATGTGCATGTCATTTTCCCCCCCGGGGCGGATTCGCCAGGGGGGAGGACGACGGAACCACTGTTCTTATGGAGCAGGGGGTTCCCTAATGACGGGGGCGATTGGCCCCGTACTGAAGCGCAAATCCGGAGGGATACGGCCCCAATCCGTGCCCAAAAAACCGTTAACGAGGCCAAAAAAATATTGTAAATGGTTTTTCGTATTTTTTTTGGATGCAGTTTTCAATTTTAAATTAACGTATTGAAAAAAAAAACTTATCAGACACAACCAACACGTTGTATGAACATACCTTTTTTGTTTCCTGGATCTTTCACCCACCTTTCCTAGTCACTCCCAGACCGTCAGCTCTGTCTGGCTGCGGGCAGTTATTAGTTGCAGATATAATAATGTGATCATTGTGTACTTTGCAGGAAAAGAATACACAAAAGGCAAAAAAGAAAATGCTTTTTTGTAGGTGCATATACAAAAAAGAAAGCCAAACCCTTTTGACCCTAACAGTATGACATCGGGCATGCTGAATCACGCTGAAATTTCATAGTTTTAATTTGGGATATTTTTCAGGATCCATTATCATGCAATGAATCTTTCCTAGGTCGAAAACAAAATCATAGGTCTCATCATTTTCTAAATTCGGCCTAAATGACAATCAAAAAAGCTAAACTTGTACAAAACAGTTTATTTTAAAAATACAACACACTGAGAGAAGATTCAATAACTAAAAATTATAAAAACAAGTATCTACAAAACTTAATTGTGTTTTATGTTTAAATTTTTGGGTATTTTTACACGGCTTAATGCGGGCCCTACATACGCCCCACAAAATTAAACCGGGTCTTGGGGGTTGCATGATCGGGGCTACTCCCGCGGCGGGGGTGGCTGAGCCCTCCGGCCCATAGACTGTCATTCTCGCACCATAATCGTGAATAAAAAGCATTCAATTATCTCCCCGCGCCCTTACAAAAAAGATCGTATTGATACCGGGGGGGGGAGGCTAATCAAAAGTTTTCCTATGAGAAACGGGATTACCGTAATGATTGGGGGGCATTTAGCTGTATTGAGCGCAGTACGGGGCAAAATTTCGTGGCAAAGCGTCCCAAAAAACCGTGTGAAAAATAGCTTTATAAAAAAAGAAGCTCTTTTGAAACAGCGTACACTGTATTAAAGAAACTAAGAAATTGCTATGAGTCTATATCCCCCTTCTAAATAGAGGATACAAAGTGACTGTCAAAAAGGTGGTTACTCTGAAGCACCATGTCCCAAAAACTTATGTCAGGAATCCCTGCCATACCGGAACTTGTTTACTGTGTTTGCCCCTCATCAAGATGGTGGATTTTCTCAGCTGGGGGCCACTTGTTTTGTTTTCCGTTCCAGCTATATAAAATCCCCAACTGATCTTTCAAAATT